>LRSR01010649.1:0-23675 GCA_001579985.1 Hypsibius dujardini | reverse complement strand
AAGGTTTCAGTTATTCAACGAAATTAAACGGGAAATCCTTATTGACAAATTTTTAATTGACTAATTTTACTTATAACTCATTTTAGTTTTTACCATTTACCATTCTAATATCCCATAACGCTTGCCCCCCCCCCAGCCCAGAGATTTCGCCGAAATCATTCCTCAATGATTTGACATTTCGCCGCAATTCGTCTGCACAACAAACCGCATCGACTAATTTAGTCTAGAAAAAATTTTATTAGTAAAAATTTAAACGTGTCGGAATTTTGCGTTACTTCTCCTGCAGGAATAGTGCTGCCTAACTTCGTGTTCAGTAACAGTGATTTCCCGCTTAAATGCCAGCCAACGTTGTCAGCCGAGACCGAATACAGAAAAGTCGTCAAATACTCATTAGCGGATTTAGGGAGCTAAATCTCTCCCATAGACAAGTTTTTCTCTCAATAAAACTGCTGTTATAAATGGTGATCCGTTTGGTGACCTTTTTACTTCAGGGATTTAAAAGGATTACAAATTGCTTCGTTACGCAATTTGGAACGGTATTTATGATAGTAAATGTAACCGCCATCGATTGACTGCAACCGTATTTCCGAGAGCGTTTTCCGGGACGTTGTGAACCAAGCACGCACATTAATCAGCAGCATATATATTCATACATAAATGTGTATCCGCGGGATAGCGAAATGAGTCTATGAATTATGGCCTTTTCATTTTAGAGCGGTCCCGCTGTGATGAGATTCCTCAAACCGTCCAGAAAGCGGGGAACCAATATTTCCAGGAAGACGAACACTGAGGCGACTAAGCAATTCGGAATATAATGTCATTACCGTATAGGGGGTCCTTACAACTCCAACTCAGGATTTGCCTGATTTTCGAGTCTGGGGAAATCATCCAGAAAATCCAGAAAATAGCATCTAGAAAATAGGTTTATGCGTGTCCCGCCTATCTTTTGTTCCAACATTCTGGTCGTGAACATTTTGTGCTAACAGATTTTATGTTCAGGTGGAACTAATGTCGTCAGACATTCTGTCCGCACAAATATTAAGGTCAGGTGAAGAGACTGTCCCCAGACATTTTGGCCGTGGACATTCTATCCTTACGGCCATTATATCCAAGTGCAACTACTGTCTCCAGACATTATATCCAGGTGGAAATAGTGTCTCCAGACATTATATCCAAGTGCAACTACTGTCCCCAGACATTATATCCAGGTGGAAATAGTGTCTCCAGACATTATATCCAGGTGGAAATAGTGTCTCCAGACATTATATCCAGGTGGAAATAGTGTCTGCAGACATTATATCCAGGTGGAAATAGTGTCTGCAGACATTATATCCAGGTGGAAATATAGTGTCTCCAAAAATTCCGACCGTGGACATTCTGGCTGGTTAAAACAGGGTGGTTGAACATAATGCATAATTTGTCGGATGGTAAAAGGATCGAGTCGAAAGACGAGTTTTTTATCGTTTCCGGCGAGCGCACAGATGACAGTGTCTGGATCCCTAGCTTTTTTTAGGCTTCGCTGCTCCTTGCTGCTCTATTTTAAATTCCCTGATAATCCGGCTCATAGTAGAATTCCCGGTAGTCATGCCCAACTCCAGAAGCTTCCCGCATATTTTCCGGCACGAGTTGCCGTTTTGATATCCCATTAAAATGGCTCCTTTCACTTCAGAATTAATTTGAGCAGGCATTTATTAAATGAATGAGTGTCAGCTGGTGAATTACTGTGTGTTTGTTTCACACCTGCACGCCGCATCAGTGAGATGGATGTCGCAACTGTCCTAACTTGGCTGGCTAAAGCTTTTGTAGTGTTTTAAAAAATTCTGGCCGTGGACATTCTGCCTGGTTCAAAACATGGTGGTCGAACAGGCATACAAGTCCGCAATGGATATTAAAATTTCGACATTTTGTCCTATGGGGAGATTATGTTTATCGGACGGGACTTCACGTCAGCAAAACATATTGTCTTCAGGAAACATTTTCCGCTCGAAGGGACACCATGTCTGAAGAACGCAGTGTCGCCAAGACACATTGTCCGATAGACGGGACACAATGTCGGGGTAACGATTTTAAGGACAAAACGTCTACGCACCGCATATTGTTCCTTTGCTCATTCCCTCACCGTATTATTTTTTTCAATGGTACAATGGTAACATTTAGAAAAGGGTGGCCAGAAAAGACTGTGATTTCTTGTACTGCAGGTCGATAGTGAAATTGAACAAGACGGTCGTATAAGGACAAATCGATGGTTGACGAAGTGTCCACCGACAATATAATGACGGGACGAGTCAGGTTGTCGCGGTGACCTTCAAGGGAAAGACGCTGTTCTGTATCAGTATTAACCATGAACAGAAATCGCTTCTCATTCACAACCATAAAAGCGCTCTCATTCATCGAAAGGGCAATAATCATTTTCTAATATTATTTCATCTAATTTAGATCAATTTTCTCCGTCAAATTTGCTAGTCGTTTTCCAGGAGGAACACATACTAAAAAATCCCTTCAATCTTCGCCTTGAATATTGCTCTTTTTAGTGCTGTGCAATTTTAAGCCCGACGAAAAAGTCAATGATTTTTCGATGGCCCGAACTCTTCCCCTTTTGTCCATAATAATCATCATGAGTTCGATATACCGAGTTAGGAGTGCCGTTTCACCAATGGAAACCCGGGTGCAGATTGTAACACCCGGCTACCTTGGACCTCTGATGCCATCCACCATCATGCTCTGTGGGCCTGGCTTTGTAACAGGTCTACGTTATTTGCGATTGACCTACCCGCATCTCAACTTTTCCCACAACTATCTGTATGACCCCAAGGGTGTCGACTCTTGCGTCAGTTTCGCCGATGACATGGTATTATTGATATCGAAATGGCTCTATCGCGACCGGGATCCGGACCAGATTACCGTCATCATGACCCCAAGTACTGCCTGCCTGCCTGCCTGCCTGCCTGCCTGCCTGCCTGCCTGCCTGCCTGCCTGCCTGCCTGCCTGCCTGCTTGCCTGCCTGCCTGCATGCCTGCCTGTCTATCTGTCTGTTTGTCTGTATTACTACCAAGGCGCCGCAGTGAACAAAACAAAAGAAATAACAATGAGTGACCTTCCACTTTTCAGGTTGTATAGATCAACGATTTTTTGAACTAAACCAGCTTGCCGCGGAATGGAACATCCTTCTGATGTGCGGGGTTTCAATATATGTACAATGAACGGTGAAAATTCATGAGTTAAATAACATTTTAAATGGAGTCCTAATGGGTCCGTGCAAATGCGCGTATAGGTCGTCGGGGGATGTTCTGTTCCACGACAAGCACCTCACTCCGACGTGGGTGAGAGCCGGCGTTTATTCCAATCAACACACCAGCGGAGCGTACAATTTCTTTTTCGCCTTATACAACTGGACATCCGTCTACATTATGGAAGAGTTTGGGCCTCTCCTATTTTACCATACCTTTGGTTCGTACATTATGCGACGCTCCAGGGGAATACAGTTCGTTTACAACAGATACAACGCCCCTAAGACCGCAGATAAGAAGTTCAATTTCACGAACTATCTCGTGGATTTCAAGGGGAGAAGTCGCGGTGAGATGCAAAGTCGATTCCTACACACCTGACCAAAACTGCGCTGATCGAATTGAACAGTCTAATTCGCGGCCGTGTACAATAGTTATTGCTTCGAACGAGTGTAGTGGCGTAACTCGGTTAGCGCAAGATTTTTGCCACGTGTTTATATTTTATTTTTGCAGTGCTACGCTCTGCAGTATTTTGAATAAAAATAAGCATTTTACAATAGTTATGATGTTTTGCGGACCGTCTTGGAGCCTCCGAAACTTATTGGTGAGTTTAAAAATGCACGCAGCTGAGCAAATATTGCTTGCCAAAGACAAAGCCCCGTTCAACTGGAATAAATGAAGTACTTGTAATGCAGTATTTGTACGGTGCTTGTACCTTTCAGGTTCAAGCACACTCCAGAAATATGACAACGGATGAATATGTAAGTCTATGACGGATGATTCTTGGATGTACGCTGTTACGTGGGATCTTTATCCAAACCACTTGAACTTGCAATACAGGTGTATATCGCAGCTCTACCGTTCCCCTATGAACGATACGGGACTTTCGGTCCAGAAGCTGGTGATCAAGATTACGATGTGAGTCCAAGCTTCACTTAGGAGCGCATCCTGTAATTGCAAACTTGTCGACCGATGCTACAATTCAAATGTCGGTTTTGCATTAACGCTGAAATAGACTCATAGATGAAGGGTCGTTAGAAATGGATTATTTTCGTAGGTTATTCGAGCGGCATACAAAAGTGTGCTGTTGTTCACGGCCATCGATGAGACACTGGATCCGACAGCAAATCTGTCCGCATTCGCTCCGGAATGGAGCAGGCTGTTCCGGACTGATCCGTTTTACCGAAATATGGACTTGCGAGAACCGCCGGTAAGCATAAACGCAGACTCAGACATAGACCCAGACAACTAGTAGGCACGCGCACAGTAGGCTCAGATATTGGCACAGACATAGCACAAGCAAAAACACAGCCATAAATAAAGACCACGTGCAATCACAGGCCCAGACTCAGACACAGACAAAGACACAGACAGACCATCAGAAATGCATTTCGCTTCCTCAAACTTAAAACGTAATACGGTATTTACCATGCTTCATTACAGCCTCTGCCTTTTCGGGCGATAACTCAGGCAGTTCTTGAAATGTTGGCGCAGGTGACAAGCTTGTCTCTTTTTCAACTATCAATTTGAGGTAGTATCTCCGTTTCATTCCATCGCTCTTCCGGTTGAAGGTCGTTAACGAAACCGTGTCCAGCATCAAGAACTTCGACACTCTGAACAGCGGAGCTGCACTGGCGCGAAAGTTTTGGAACCGAACCTTCCAAACCACCACCGGATACATCTCACTCGACAGCTACGGGGATCGGAAACCGATGAATTCTTTTGCATGTTTTGACGGTGCACAATTTCAGGTAGGCAACGTCAGCTCAACGTTCAACAACGGATGTACGAGTTACATGCAGTCATGTCTGAGCTCAGGTCTTCTTGCGTTCGGACCCAAACGCCGGTGACGACTATCGCTGGATCAAGGCGAAAAAGCTTCAATGGCACGGCTTCCACGACCAGCTCCCGCCCAACGAACCGTACTGCGGATATGACGGCTTGAAGACGAGATGCCATCCGAAAGGTATATACGCCAACACGCCAACTCACTTCAAAAGTCATGATCCTTTATTTTTAGACATGCAATTTAGAAAGTGACGACAAATCACTATATCAATACCGTATCCTCCCGGTCTTAAGGGACATCTAAGCACCGCCCCCTTGCCACACATACACGCGCAGTTTCAAATTGAGGCACACACGAACACACACACACCCTCATACATGTTTAAATTGCCAAAGAGTGCGCGTACCCATGCACACAGGCTTAAATGTAAAAAGCAGGCACGGGCGGAATGGACGCCCTAGGGCATGAAACTTACTTGGCGAGAATTTTCCAATATTTAGAGGCACTTTGAAATATGGAATCCATCCATATAGGATATTTTTTTACTCAACTTTGCATGTGCCTCAAAGTTTTCCCGTTTCCAAAAACTCTCAAATTTGTTCAACAGCAGATGGCTTTGTGATTTGACTTGCATACTAATTTGAGTTGTAAACAGTGTAATGAAAATTGTTAGCTTTAGCGCTTCTTTTCCTAAGCTGGCAATTTTAGGCTCGCCAAGTGCGGCTAGATTCTGGCCGTTCGTTTCAAGGATTTATATTTCTCGATGGAGTTTTACAGTTGTGGCACAATATCTTCACGAAGAACATGAACCCTCAATCGGAACACATAGAAGTCCCTTGAGCGGAACAATTACACGGCACGCGCACACCATATCAATCACAAGCATGAACGCGAATGTAATATGCGTGTGTGCGATTGATTGCCCTCTTGCTTGTTTCGTCAAAACTAAAACATTTTCCCCAGCCGTTGTAACGGTAGATTCGTGGATTGCCTAAAAATGGCGTCATCGAAGCCTTTTACGCCTTCCAAAATTTCGCGCACGAGAAGATCGATGAGTTTTTCGGCCCCCCCCCCCCCCCGGAGTCTTGGTCTCGCAGAATCGGAAAACATCTTAACAACGACTGTTTATTGGACAGAAAATTCTGCTTCTTCGGATTAAAGTGATCTGCTCGAAATGTGTGCGTTCCGAATATAGACTCATATCCTTCGTCAAGATATCGTGCCACAGCTGTACCTCCTAATCTGTTTATCATTTCTACGACTGCAAAAATGAAGGATTTTATTGCTTTATTGCCAATTTGTTTGTTTTTTTGTTACCAAGATTTTTTTCTTGTGTTTTTTTCTTGTGTTTTTTTTCCAGCAAAGGCGTTGTTCAAATACTTCCAATTTTTTATTTGAATGGATAAATGAACTAACTAAATGTCTGCGCCTGCAGTTTACTCTGTCTAACATTCTATAACTGCAAAAAGTAAACTGAACTGAAGTGAACTGAAGTGAACTGAAGTGAACTGGTATGAGGTCTCGAGGAAAGGACGAGGTCTCAAAGCTTAACAACAATGCCAAAACTACAATTTTTTGGGTTCTCTTCTTAAATTTGGACATGCTCGAAAAGAAATCAATGCAATTCTTCTGTCAAGAAAACATTTGAGTAGAAATGAAATGAAAATAATCTTCCCGCAAGTTTAATTTGAAGTCGAATTATTTATTGCCTTTGTCCGGGAATGATCCGTAGCTCCACTCCTTAATAAATTTAGTATTGTTTATTGGCTCTTATCGATGCAAAGTTACGTTACGGATAGCTTAGTAGCGTTAAAGAAGGTCTAAATTAAATATTTGAGAATTTTCAACATTTCAAGTTAAGTTGTCTTTGGAAATTTGAGGGAGAACGATAGTCAAAGTTTCAGTTTTCCCGTGTCAGAATTATTCTGAGAAAGCATCCAAATTAATAGGATCGGATGGGATGAACGCAGCATTGTTTGCCATCGCAGCTGGGCTTTTTTGTTCTACTGCACTACTGCTCTGGCATGCTCGGTAGGTCTGTCCTGTCAAATTTCATAAAATGGCACGACTAAGAATTAGCAGCTTCCTAACAGTTTGTTTGATTGTAGGCGAAGGTACATTCGCTACGACAAAGCATGGTACCTTTTGGACTCGTCGCAACTGCGTTTCAGCCATGGCGCCTCCTTCTCTCATCGCAGTAATCTCTCGGTTGTGTTTTTGCGCCATTCTTTATTTTAAATGTTTGTCTGTTTGTCTGTCTGTCTGTCTGTCTGTCTGTCTGTCTGTCTGCTGCTGTTGTCTGTCTGTCTGTCTGTCTGCCTGTCTGTCTGTCTGTTTGCCTGTCTGTGTGCCTGTTTGTTTTTCTGTTTGTCTGCTTGCTTGTCAGCACTACTACCAACACCCCGCTGTGCCAAAAAATCAAAATAACGATGAATGACCTTCTATTTTTCAGGTTGTATAGGTCTGTGAGCTTCTGAATTAAACCAGCTTGACGCGGAATGGAACATCCTTCTGGTGTGCGGGGGTGTTTTTATACACTGACCAATGAAAATTGATTCCCGAAAATTGACCAGTTAATTGTTAATTTAAGTGAAGCTCAATGAAGTCCTAATGGGTCCGTGCAAATGCACATACAGGTCGCTGACGGATGTTTTATTCCACGACTATTGCATATTCTATTCCAGTATATACTGTGAGTATTTTTTAAACTCTGCCCTTAATAAAGCTATTGAAATAACTATTTCCGACAGCGTGACACGAAAGACAGTGGAGTAAGGTCTTTATATCTTATTAGCATCGTAGACACCGAAGGTGAACCCCGACCGAGTAACGGCCACAAATCCCACGTTCAAAAAAAGTGGACAGTTTCTTAAAGCAGGGCAGTAAAACATCGACGAGAAAGAAGAAACTGTAAAACTAAATGGTGCGAAACACTAATTTTAATTTTTTTTTTTATTTTTTATTATTATTATTATTATTTTTATTATTTTATTTATCTATTTTTTTTTATGCAGATTTATTTCTGTAGTCGCGCACAGACAGCGCGAGGGATTCGGTAAACACACGAAAATTAAGGGCATGGTCCGGTGAGACCGAAGACAAAGAAATCGTCAATTGTCATAAGCAGATTTAGTAGCAATAAAATTGGCGTCAAAAATGTTACTCCGTTTGGTGACCTTTTTACTTCAGAAACTAAAAAGGATTACAAGCTGTTTTGTTGCGCAATTTGGAACGGTATTTAAGATGGTAAATTTAACCGTTATCGATTGATTGTAACCGTATTTCGGAAAGTGTTTTTCCCTAGCATGCTTTCGGAGGTCGTGAAAACATTTTCAGGACCATTTTTGGAACATAATTCACGACTTTTTTAGACAAAAGAATGTGCTCTTAAACTGCCGCTGTTTTGTCGACAGCCAAAAAATGTCCCGCCCTGAAGAAACAAATTTAATCCACCGATTAATGTTTGAACCCATAGCCAAAATTCATCTCACGATGAATAGTTAAGTCAGCATCATACATATCCATACATCAATGTGCATCCGCGGGAGGGTGACGTGAGGCTATAAACCTATGACCTTTCCATTTAGAATGGTCCCGTTGTGATACGCCTCCTCATACCGTCCAGAAAACCGGGAAGGAATATTTCCAGGATGAGAAACACTGCGCAAATGTGCATCAGAGAAGCGTCACAGTGTCTTAGTTATGTCACTTCCCATCTCGTCGCAAAGACACAACTCTGTCGCAATTTGGAATATAATTTCCGAACCGAGTTCGTGTTCCTCGACATTCTTTCATCCAGGAAATGTTTTCTTTTTGCGTGTCCCGCCAATTCTGTGTTCCAACATTCTGTCCGTGGACATTCGTGTCCTTACAAACAAATTGTCCAGGTGAAAATAATGTCCCCGGACCTTCTGTCCCCAGACATTCTGTCCCCGGACATTCTGTCGGCACAAATAATGCGATCAAATAAACAGACTATTGCAGACAAAATGTCGAGGGTGACAATTCTAGGGGCACAACGTCTACGCACTGCATTTTGTCCCTTTGCTCATTCCCTCACTATAACGTTTTTCAGTGGAATAGTGATGCCATTTAAAAGGGCGACCAAAAAAGATCTTCATTTTTTGTACTGCAGGTCGACAGTGAAATTGAACAAGATGGTTGTGTGAGGACGAATTGACGGTTGACGAAGTGTCCACCGACATTATAATGACAATACGAGTCGGGTTGTCGGGTTGACCTTTAAGGGTAAAACGTTGTCCTGTACCTGTATTAACCGTGAATAGAGACAGCTCATTCATGACCATAAGAGCGCTCTCATTCATCAAAGGAACTATTCATCGAAGGAACCTTCATAGCTAGGGCAATAAACATTTTCTGGTATTATCTCATGCATTTTAAACCAATTTTCTCCGTCAAATTGCTGGCCGTTTTCCAGGAGGAACACATGCCGAAGAAGCTTCTCACTCCTCGCCTTGAATTGTGCCCTTCTTAGTGTGCTTACAATTTTAACCCCGACAAAAAAGTCGATGATTTTTCGATGGCCACAATTCTCCCCCTTTTGTCCACAATAATCATCATGGGATCGATATACCGAGTTAGGAGCACCGTTTCACCAATGGAAACCCGGGTGCAGATTGTAACACCCGGCTACCTTGGACCTCTGATGCCATCCACCATCATGCTCTGTGGCCCTGGCTTTGTAACAGGTCTACGTTATCTACGATTGACCTATCCCAATCTCAACTTTTCCCACAGCTATCTGTATGACCCCAAGGGCGTTGACTCATGCGTCAGTTTCGCCGATGACATGATAATGATGATTTCGAAATGGCTTCACCGCGAGCGGGATCCCAGCCAGATTACCGTCATCATGACCCCAAGTATGACTCTTTCTGTTTGTGTCTGTCTGTTTGTCTGTTTGTCTGTGTGACTGTCTGGCTGGCTGTCTGGCTGGCTGTCTGTCTGTTTGTCCGGCTGTCTGTCTGGCTGTCTGTCTGTATGTCTGCCTGTCTCTCTGTCTGCCTGTCTATCTGTCTGTGTGTCTGTGTGTCTGTATGTCTGTCTGTTTTTGTGTCGATGCGCTGCAGTACAAAAAAACCCCCAGAAATGACGCTGAGTGACCTTCTACTTTCAGGTTGTATAGGTCTACGATTCTTTGAATTGAATCAGCTTGCCGCGGAATGGAACATTCTCCTGATGTGCGGGGTTTCAATATACAATGACCAATCAATATTCATTCCCACCATTTTATGAGTTAATCGTTAATTTAAGTGAAGTTCGGTGAAGTCCTAATGGGTCTGTGCAAATGCGCATACAGGTCGCCGGCGGATTTTGTATTCCACGACAAGCACCTCACTCCGACGTGGGTGAGACCCGGCGTTTATTCCAATCAACACACCAGCGGAGCGTACAACTACTTTTTCGCCTTATACAACTGGACATCCGTCTACATTATGGAAGAGGTTGGGCCTATTCTATTCTACCATGCTTTTGGTGCGTACATTATGCGACGCTCCAAGGGGATACAGTTCGTATACAACAAATACAATGCCCCTAAGATTGGAGACAAGAAGTTGAATTTTACGGATTATCTCGTGGATTTCAAGGGAAGAAGTCGCGGTGAGATTCAAAGTCCATCCCTACAATTTATTTGTGAATTGCCTCACTCTTTAAATAATTATTCGCATTTTACAATAGTTATGATGTTTTGCGGACCGTCTTGGAGCCTCCGAAACTTATTGGTGAGCTTACATATGTGTACATAAAAATCTTGGCCTTGAGGACAAATTAAATACTCGTATTAAATACTTGTATTAAAATACATTTTCCCCAAATATTCCTGTCTCAGCAATGAACACCAATTTCTAAACTTCGTTTCCCTTCATATTTTTTTGGCATCTACTGAATCGAACTTAGTTTGAAAAGGATTGGCATTAGCCGGAAATTAGGTTCGTGTGTACCTTTTAGATTCAAGCACATTACAGGAATATGACAACGGATGAATATGTAAGTCTACGACGCATGATTCTTGGAAATACGCTGTTACGTGGAATCTTTACCAAAACCACTTGAACATGCAATACAGGTGTATATCGCAGCTCTACCGTTCCCATATGAACGATACGGGACTTTCGGGCCAGAAGCCGGTGATCAAGATTACGATGTGAGTACAAGCTTCACTTCAGAGCGCATCCTGTAATTGCAAACTTGTTGACCGATGCTACATATCAAATGACGGTTTTGGATTTACGCTGAAAGAGACTCATAGCTGAAGGGTCGCTAGAAATGGATTATTTTTTCGTAGGTAATTCGAGCGGCATACAAAAGTGTGCTGCTGTTCACGGCCATCGATGAGACACTGGATCCGACAGCAAACCTGTCCGCATTCGCTCCGGAATGGACCAGGCTGTTTCGGACTGATCCATTTTACCGAAACATGGACTTGCGAGAACCGCCGGTAAGCATAAACGCAGACTCAGACTCAGACACAGACACAGACACAGACACAGACAGAACAATACGAACGCAATTCGCCACCTCAAACTTAAAACGTATTACGATATTTACCATGTTTTATTACAGCCTCTGCCTTTCCTGGCGACAACTCAAGCAGTTCTTGAAATGATGGCGCAGGTGACAAGCTTGTCTTTTTTTAATAATCCATTTGAGGTAGTATCTCAATTTCCATTTCTCGTCTGTTTAAAGGTCGTAAACGAAACCGTGTCAACCATCAGGAACTTCGACACGCTGAACAGCGGAGCTGCACTGGCGCAACAATTCTGGAACCGAACCTTCCAAACTACTACCGGATACATCTCACTCGACAGCTACGGGGATCGGAAACCGATGAATTCTTTTGCATTTTTTGACGGTGCACAATTTCAGGTAGGCAACGTCAGCTCAACGTTCAACAACGGATGTACGAGTTACATGCAGGCATGTCTGAGCTCAGGTCTTTTTGCGTTCGGACCCAAACGCCGGTGACGACTATCGCTGGATCAAGGCGAAAAAGCTTGAATGGCACGGCTTCCACCACGAGCTCCCGCCCAACGAACCGTACTGCGGATATGACGGCTTGAAGAAGAGATGCCAGCCAGAAGGTATATTCGCCAACATGCTAGTTCACTTCAAAAGTCATGATCCTCCGTAAATAGAAATGCAATTTGGGAAGCTACGACAAATCGTCACATCAGATAGAAAAAATTGTTTTAATTCAATTTATCCGGTTATTCGGCCTCGTGCAATGGCCTGCCTATTTTCCTAAAAAATATTTTGAGAAAAGAACTAATTTACAGGATCAGACCGGATGAACGCTTCATTGTTTGCCGTCGCAGCTGTGCTTCTTTGTTCCACAGCACTTCTGCTCTGGCATGCTCGGTGGGTCTGCCCTGTCAAATTTCGTAAATCGGCACGACGAAGGATTAGCAGATTTCTGAAAGTTTGTTTGTTTGATTGCAGCCGACGTTACATTCGCTACAACCAAGCATGGTATCGGTTGGACCCGTCGCAATTGCGTTTCCATCGTGGCGTCGCCTTTTCTCGTCCCAGCAATCTCTTGGCTGTGTTTTTTGGTTATTCTTTTACGTCTCTTTACTCGCAAATGTAAAATCATATTTACGAATAGTTTTAATTGCGCGACAAACACGGAACAAAATGAGCGCCCCTAATTTGGTTTAGTTCGCCGATTAAATGTGGAATAGATTTTCAGCTGGTAATTGTATGGTTTCCTTTTCGTTATTTAGTCCCGCCGGACCTCGTGCAGATGAAGCGAGTGATTCGAAAAACACACGAAAATTAAAACGCGTTTTCCGGCGAGACCGAATACAGAAAAGTCGTCAACAGTCATCAGCAGATTTAGGGAGCTGAGTCTGTCCCATAGACAGTTGTTCTCTAGTTTCAGACGTTTCAAACTTACTCTGGAAAACTTCTTAGTATCAATAGTCTTCTTTTTAGTAAAATTGCTGCTAGAAATGTTACTCCGTTGGTGACCTTTTTACTTCAGAGACTAAAAGGGATTACAAGCTGCTTTTTTGCGCAATTTGGATCGGTATTTAAAATAGTAAGTGTAACCTTTATCGATTGATTGTAACCGTATTTCGGACAGTGTTTTCCCTAGCATGCTTTCGGAGGTTGTGAAACCATTTTCAGGACCATTTTCGGAACATAATTCACGACGCTTTTAGACAAAAAAAGGTGCTCTTAAACTGCCGCTGTTTTGCCGACAGCCAAAAAATGTCCCGCCCTGAAAGAAACAAATTTAATTCACCGTTTGTTGCTTGAACCATAACCAAAATTCATCCCACGATGAGTAGGTAAGTCAGCGCATCAGTCAGCATCATATTTATCCATACATTACCCCTTGCGGGGTTCATTTTGGCACACAATTAAAAATAGATCAGCGCGCGCGCGAGCTGGCCAATTTGAGTGAGTGACCACTCAGTCGAGAGACGGAAGCCCCTCTCTCACTCATGCAAAGAAAAAAATTTCATTTGTTTACACTTGAAAGAGCGAGAAGATGATTAGGAAGAAAATCCGAAATCTCATTGTGTCCTGGCTATCCCGAGGATTTTCAGTGCCTCGGATTGTAGATTTGTTTTAGGAAAAAGTCTCAAAACGTAATATTTATTGTTTTGCATTGGAAAATGCCAAAAAGGCGCGGCCGATAGCAAAAAACTATTTTTCAAGCAATTTCTCAAGTCTGCTTTGTGCGTGATCGTCTTTGGCGCCGTTTCTTTTTCCGGTCGATCTCCGCTCGTTGTTTTGAAGCGTGGTTTCAGCCTCAACTGGCATACCCACACGAACAGCTGCCTGAAACCGATGCTGGAGAACCTCCCCTTCGACCTGGAAGCGAATTCGGAGATTTGGTATCAGGATAAGACACCGTGCCACGCGGCAAGAACTGTGCAGATCCTTTTAAAGGAAGAAATGCCCTGCTTCATCCAGAACGCCGATGTCCCGCCCAACGGCCCCAATCTCAATCATCTTAATTATTTTGTGTGGAGCCTACTGAAGGAGCGTGTCAACAAACATGAATACATATCCAGTTTCAACCGACTGGCCAAAATATTGAAGGACGAATGGGAGGTGATTTCGCAGCAAGTGATTCAGGACAGCATCAATTACTGGATGTCTCGGGTTCATAAGGTAGAGAAGGCCAGAAGATCTCATATTGAGTCAACTCTGTTTTGTTTCCGGTAGTAGACTTATTTCTCTTTTTTTTTTTTTGGTAATTTTTTGACGAAATTTGGGAATAAAAAAGAAGGCAAAGTTTGTTCCAACATGAACCCCGCACCTGGTAATGTGCATCCGCGGGATAACGACGTGAGGCTATAAATTATGACCTTTCCATTAGAGTGGTCCCGCTGTGATATGCCTCCTCATACCGTCCAGAGAACAGGGAACCAATATCTCCAGGAAATGGAATACTGAGACGACTGAACAAGTGTGCATCACAGAAGTGTCACAGAGTCTTGGTTCCAATCCAATCCTTTGGTCACCTCCAATTCCGTCCCAAAGACGCAAAACTGTCCCCATTCGGAATATAATTTCATTACTGTTTAAAGGGTCCCGTACAAGTCCGAACCAGGATTTGTCTGATTTCAATGTCTCGGGAAATGAGACTCCGCAAGTTTCAAATGACCAAGAAATGTCGGCACAATTTTAGATTCAGCTTGCAAAAATTTGAAAAACTGCATTTTGCGGCTTACCGACTTCGTGTTCCTCAACATTCTGTCTTCCAGAAAATGTGCCAGACATTATGTCCAGCTGGAAAAACTTCCCAGACATTCTGTCCGAAGACATTCTGTCCGAAGACATTCTGTCCGAAGACATTCTGTCCGAAGACATTCTGTCATCACAAATATTAGAGTCAGGTGGAGAGACAGTCCGCAAACATTCTTGTTGTGATCATTCTGGCTGGTTAAAAATCGGAAGGTTGAACACGTACAGTACGCCCCATTTACATTGTCCCAACTTTTCAAAAAAAATTTTCACCCTGAAGGAACGACATTCCTACTCAAAAAGTATTTTCTATCTGATAGCCAGACATCTCAATCATCCTTTTCACTCGTTTCAGTCAAGCTATGAGGATGTTTCGGCAGTGTCCCAAACCAAACTTCTTTCACTCCCATTTTGCGATCGCTACCAGTTCGGCCATATTCTTCGCCTTGTGCCTATTGCATCGCTTCTTAAAAATTGAGTTTACACCGTAATCCATCGGGGACAAATCGGGCGAGTTCGACATTCATTCCTCCTTCGTAATAAATTTTATTTCACAATCTTGGAGCCACTTGACGACTCTATCCTTAACGTGAGCTCCGGCGCTGTCCATGTGGAGGATAACCTTCTTTTCCTACCCCGGGTAAAGCCGCGGAACGTCCTTTTTAAACATTGGTTCAAGAATTAAATTGATGAACATCTGGCTATTCATGTTGGCCTTCGGAGGGACGAAATAGAGGGACGTAGAGCCATTCCAGGAGATTCCCATGCAGACCATCACTTTTCCGGGCCATCCTGAAAGAGGCTTTTTCTTCCATTCTTTCGGGGCTGGTTTATCCGGTGATTCGTAACATCCATCCCGCTCCCCGGTAAATTCATTCAGATCCAGCTACGTCTCATCGATACTGACAATCACGGGAAGTTTTTGACGGCTGAGACAGCGTAGAAAGTGGGGCCCGCAATCGAGACGCTGCTGAGCTGGCTTCGGAGTGAGGACGTGCGTCGTTACCTTCCTATGGTACGTCAGGCCAAGATCTTCCTTCAGCACCCGCGACACAGTGCCCGTAGAGATCCCAAGCTTGCAAGAAATTTCACGTTGGGTGGGAGGATTGGGAGTATCGATAGATTTGGCGATTCTTTTTATGAGGTCGTCGAAGCGGATAAAAGGTAGTCCCCGTTTGTTGACGTTTTTCACTTCCGTCTTCGACGGGATGTCTTCTTCCTTCTCGGATTTGATTACTCGAAGAATGGTCCTATACGAAACACTGATCCCCTTTTCCGCCAGATTTTTCTGGATTTTTCGGGAGGACGGCAAAAAGTGGTATAACTCTAAAATGCGTCCCCTAATTTCAGAACTAATTTCACGCACCATTTCGAATTCAAAAAACGCCAATTTACAAAATTTATATTGCCTACAAGACTACTACATTAAATATCGAGTGGGATGGATTTTGGATCAGCTGATCTGGCTGGTAGAATTTTTGTAGCAAGTTGGGACAATGTAAATGGGGCGCACTGTACACAAGTCCGCAATGTGTATACAATTCTGACCTCTTGTCGTTTGAGGAGACTGTCAAACGGACGGGACTTCATGTCTGAAGGGCGCAGTGTCGTCAGGACACATTGTCCGACGGACGGGACACAGTGTCCGACGGACGGGACACAACGTCCGAGAGACACGATGTCGTGAAGACATAACATCTGACGTTGAAAATACTGCAGACACAATGTCGAGGGAGGCAATTCTAAGGACACAACGTCTACGCGCCGCATTTTGTCCCTTTGCTCTTTCCATTCATTCATTTCATTCATTTGTAACGTTTTTCACTGGTACTGTAGAGTCCCGACCCATCCGTGATACTTTTTGGACCCCCCTCCCAGTAAATCAGACCCGGTGGGCCAAAATAACTGTTGCACTTCAATCGATCAAGAGTCCTCTTGCTTTCTTCTTCGTTGTAGCGATTACGACGGCCCATTTTGTTTAAATGTTAAAGAAAAACGCAAAATATCCAGCACGAATCAATGAATCGACCGCAGAAAGGAAGGATGAAAACCGTAACTGTTAACTGCTTACGCAATCAATCAATCGATACGTGCGGTCTTGTGGTTCGCACATCTTTGCTATCAATCAAAACGGTCGCTTTTTACTGTGTGGTGACGTAGGCACCACGAATTGGTCGCGACTCTAAAGTAGAGTGGTACCATTTAAAAAAAGTGGTCTAAGAAGGCCGTAATTCTTTAATACTGCATGTCGACAGTGAAATCAAAGGTCACAATATTACAGACACAATGTCGGGGAGACAATTCTAGAGGCAAAACGTCTACGTACCGCATTTTGTCCCTTTGCTCATTCCCTCACCGTAAATTGTTTTAGTGGTACAGTGGTACCATTTAAAAGGGCGACCAAGAAAGGCCTAATTTCTTGTCCTGCAGATCGACAGTGAAATTGAACAAGACGGTCGTGTAAGGACGAATCGACGGTTGACGAAGTGTCCACCGACATTATAATGACAATACGAGTCGTGTTTTCGGGTTGGCCTTTAAGGGTAAAACGCTGTTCTATACCTGTATTAACCATAAATAGAGACAGCTCATTCATGACCATAAGAGCGCTCTCATTCATCAAAGGAACCATCATGGCTAGGGCAATAAACATTTTCTAGTATTATCTCATGCATTTCTAAACCAATTTTCTCCGTCAAATTGCTGGCCGTTTTCCAGGAGGATCACATGCAGAAGAAGCTTCTCACTCCTCGCCTTGAATTTGCCCTTTTTTGTGTGCTTACAATTTTAACCCCGACAAAAAAGTCGATGATTTTTCGATGGCCACAATTCTTCCCCTTTTGTTCACGATAATCGTCATGGGATCGATGTACCGAGTTAGGAGCGCCGTTTCACCAATGGAAACCCGGGTGCAGATAGTAACACCCGGCTACCTTGGACCTCTGATGCCATCCACCATCATGCTCTGTGGGCCTGGCTTTGTAACAGGTCTACGTTATTTGCGATTGACCTACCCGCACCTCAACTTTTCCCACAGCTATCTGTATGACCCCAAGGGCGTTGACTCATGCGTCAGTTTTGCCGATGACATGGAAATGATGATTTCGAAATGGCTCTACCGCGATCGAGATCCCAGCCAGATTACCGTCATCATGACCCCAAGTATGACTCTTTCTGTTTGTGTCTGTTTGTCTGTCTGTGTGTCTGTGTGTCTGTGTGTCTGTCTGCCTGTCTTTTTGCCTGTCTGTTTGTCTGTGTGCCTGTTTGTCTGTGTGTGTGTGTGTGTGTGTCTGTCTGTCTGTCTGTCTGTCTGTCTGGCTGTCTGTCTGTATGTCTGTTTATGGCCAACGCGCCGCTGTATAAAAAAAAACCAGAATACCGAACAGTGACCTTTTACTTTTCAGGTTGTATAGGTTCACGAGCGTTTGAATTAAACCAGCTTGCCGCGGAATGGAACATTCTTCTGATGTGCGGGTTATAATATACAATGATCAGTGAAAATTCACTCCCGCCATTTCATGGGTTAATCAATAATTTAATTGAAGTTCGGTGAAGTCCTAATGGTTCCGTGCAAATGCGCATTTAGGTCTTCGGCGGACGTTCTGTTTCACGACAAGCACCTCACTCCGACGTGGGTGAGAACCGGCGTTTACTCCAATCAACACACCAGCGGAGCGTACAACTACTTTTTCGCCTTATACAACTGGACATCCGTTTACATTATGGAAGAGTTTGGGCCAATCATATTCTACCAGACCTTTGGTGCGTTCATAATGCGACGCTCCAAGGGAATACAGTTCGTATACAACAGATACAACGCCCCTAAGATCGGGGATAAGAAGTTGAATTTCACGGATTATCTCGTGGATTTCAAGGGAAGAAGTCGCGGTGAGATTCAAAGTCCGTTCCTACAATTTATTTGTGAATTGCCTCACTCTTTAAATAAGTATTCGCATTTTACAATAGTTATGATGTTTTGCGGACCGTCCTGGAGCCTCCGTAATCTATTAGTGAGTTTAAACATATTGCTTGTCGAGGACAAGGCCTTATTCAATTGGAAAGAAATTTATGAAGTTATAAATTCATTCGAATATTTCTGTTTCAGCAATAAATACCAATCTTTTAACTTTTTTTGCTCTCGTATTTTTCGACATCCACTGAATCAAACTTTAATTTGGAATGGATTGGCATTAGTCGGAAAATAATTTTGTGTGTACCTTGCAGATTCAAGCACACTCCAGAAATATGACAACGGATGAATATGTAAGTCTAAGACGGATGATTCTTGGAAATACGCTGTTATGTGAAATCTTTACCAAAACCACTTGAACATGCAATACAGGTGTATATCGCAGCTCTACCGTTTCCATATGAACGATACGGGACTTTCGGTCCAGAAAGCGGCGATCAAGATTATGATGTGAGTACGAGCTTCAATTAAAAGCGCATCCTGTAATTGCAAACTTGTCGACCGATGCTACAGTTCAAGTAACGGTTTTGGATTTACGCTGAAAGAGACTCCTAGCTAAGGGTCGTTAGAAATGGATTATTTTCGTAGGTAATTCGAGCGGCATACAAAAGTGTGCTGCTGTTCACGGCCATCGATGAGACACTGGATCCGACAGCAAACCTGTCCGCATTCGCTCCGGAATGGAGCAGGTTGTTTCGGACTGATCCGTTTTACCGAAATATGGACTTGCGAGAACCGCCGGTAAGCATAAACGTAGACTCAGACACAGTCACAGACACAGACGCAGACAGAGACAGAGACAGATACACAGATACAGAGACGCAGACAGAGACAGAGACGCAGACAGAGACAGAGACAGAGACAGAGACAGAGACAGAGACAGACCATTACGAACGCAATTTGCCACCTCAAACTTAAAACGTATTACGATATTCACCATGCTTTATTACAGCCTCTGCCTTTTCTGGCGACAACTCAGGCAGTTCTGGAAATGCTAGGACAAGTAACAAGCTTGTCTCTTTTTTAACTATCAATTTGAGATAGTTTTTCTGTTTCATTCCATTCCTCGTTCGGTTGAAGGTTGTAAACGAAACTGTGTCGACCATCAAAAACTTCGACACGCTGAACAGCGGAGCTGCACTGGCGCAACAATTCTGGAACCGAACCTTCCAAACCACCACCGGATACATCTCACTCGACAGCTACGGGGATCGGAAACCGATGAATTCTTTTGCATTTTTTGACGGTGCACAATTTCAGGTAGGCAACGTCAGCTCAACGTACAACAACGGATGTACGAGTTACATGCAGTCATGTCTGAGTTCAGGTCTTTTTGCGTTCGGATCCAAACGCCGGTGACGACTATCGCTGGATCAAGGCGAAAAAGCTTGAATGGCACGGCTTCCACGACGAGCTCCCGCCCAACGAACCGTACTGTGGATATGACGGTTTGAAGAAGAGATGCCAGCCAGAAGGTATATACCCCAACGTGCCAGTTTACTCCAAAAGTCAGGATCTTCCGTAATTAGAAATGCAATTTCGGAAGCTACGACAAATTAATATATCAGACAGAAAACATTGTCATGATTTGATTTATCCGGTTCTTTGCAGCATCAATAGTAATGACGCAGTACCAAATTTTTGTCAGATCTGGCCCAAATCTGAGAGTAGGCGAGTTATGAAACATGACTTATAGAAATTCCCAGCGGTCAGTTTTGGCACAGACACAACAAACTTTAGGCTCAGTTTTCAAAGAATTCCCGACCAAAACAGACTGCTGCTCTGGAAATTCTAGAAGATTTTTTTGGTTTTGGAGTTATGGAGTCATTGGAGTTGTTGGAGTTATGTGCCTGTGCCTCACTCCATAACTCCAACCTACTGCAATGTAGTGTCATTAATCTCCGTAACGCATCAGCTCCTTAACTCCAACTCCATGTCACTTGTCGTGACCTCAGTATAAAAAGTTCTTGTTCCAAAACTCGCCACAAGTGAAAATTCAGCCGAGATTTTTCTCGCATGAGCCTCGTGTGATTCTCACCGAATTCTCACTTGCTTCTGGCCAGAAAGTCCGGACAAATCTTGTGAGGAGCTTTATCACTGATTCTTTCCCGATCTGGAGTATTTCCGGGCCAGTTTCGAACCAGATCTCATGAGAAGATGCTTTCTCACGTAGTCTGGTCAGAAAGTTTGTTTGTTTGTCTTGAAAAATGTGAGTCTTTTTGCATTAATTAGATTGGACCTATTCAAGCTGCCTACAAAAAAATTCAATTCCTTTAGATCAATGATAAGCGCGTAGCCAGTGGTCAACAAAGGTACCCAAAATGTCGCTAAAAAAT
The DNA here is from genome assembly GCA_001579985.1 of Hypsibius dujardini. Lineage (NCBI taxonomy): Eukaryota > Metazoa > Tardigrada > Eutardigrada > Parachela > Hypsibiidae > Hypsibius > Hypsibius dujardini. The sequence continues at coordinate 2,633 of LRSR01010649.1, read as the reverse complement.
TACCAAAACGGGTTGCTTTGAAAACTTTTTGATTGATTTATCAATTTGATAATTAAATATTATGCCCATTGGCTCCACGCATCCTTTCCAACAAAAATTGGGTCAGTAGACCCGCAGTAAAAAAACCCGAAATTGTTTCAAGTCCTCGAAAACAATTAGTTTTTTTCTTAATTAGATAAAGCTTAATCAGGGAAAAATACTTTGATACAGGAAAACAAATCGGAACTGGTAGTGGATGTTAACGGGTTAAAGAGATCCAAGTTTAAAAATTAATAATAGTATAATGATTTTATTATTTAAATTAAATTGTATTAAATTGTAAATTGAATTAAATTGTAAATCGTGTTAGATTGTAAATTGTATTAAATTTGAAAACAAATTATTTAAAAACGACAGTCGAATTTTCAGTTTTTTTTTAGTTTTATGTTTAAAATGAGCTCTGAAATTCTGCCCAAAACTTTTCATCAGAACTAAATGCGAAATCAAAGAGAGAATCTGAAACAAAATCAGTGACGATTCGGTCTGCAGAAATATTTTTTGCAAGTACAAATTTGCACAGTGTTCAATACGGCATTTCTTTTTATTGAATTCCAGCAAGCTTGGTCATTACTTCTTTTTGAGTGACTTCGTGCAGTTGCTTTATTGGTGAAAAAAATATTTTGAGAAAAGAACCAATTTACAGGATCGGACACAATAAACGCTTCGTTGTTTGCCATCGCAGCTGTGCTTCTTTGTTCCACAGCACTTCTGCTCTGGCATGCTCGGTAAGTCTGTCCTGTCATATTTCATAAAATGGCACGACGAAGGATTAGCAGCTCCCTGGCAGCTTGTTTGTTTGATTGCAGCCGACGTTACATTCGACAAAACCAAGCATGGTATCATTTGGACTCGTCCCAACTGCGTTTCCCCCTTGACGTCGCATTCTCTCGTCGCAGAAATCTCTCGATTGTGTTTTTGGGTTATTCTTTTAGCTGTTTTCAACCACAAATGTAAGATCATATCAACGCATAATTGGTAAATGTACGGTTTTCTGTCTGCCTGCCTGTCTGCCTGCTGTCTGCCTGTCTGTCTGTCTGTCTGTCTGTCTGTCTGTCTGTCTGTCTGTCTGTCTGTGTGTCTGTGTGTCTGTCTGTCTGTCCGTCTGTCTGTCTGTTTGTCTGTTTGTCTGTCTGCCTGTCTGCCTGTCTGCCTGTCTGTCTGTTTGTATGTTTGTCTGTCTGTCTGTCTGTCTGTTTGTGATCTAAGTTTGAGCCATTTTATCCTGAATCTTTGATTTAATGCCCGGCCCTGCGGAAATATTAGATTGAGCAAAGTGTTTTAAATTCCGCCAAAATAAACAAGTTCAATCAATCGATCGATCGAGTAAAGGCTGCATGGTCAAGTGTGGTCAAGAGCGCGCGCGCGCGCGGAAATACTCTCTGTTCTAAGGAAAATTTTGGATTGAATTTTTGAAAATCTGGCAGCCCTTTATCAGACTCAAAATAAAACGAGGACCTGCACGACTGCTTCCTCAATGTATTGATTCAGCATGACAAACCGATGGAATGGATATATTGTGCACTAAAAAACGGGGAAATTTGTGACACGGACACGTGTGACACGGACACGTGTGACACGTGTGACACGTGTGACACGGACACACATTTAACACTTGCAATTTTTATCGTCTTTGTAAGAAACACGGAAGAGTAAGGATTTGAATTGAATTTCTTGTCTGGAACTCCGGTCGCTATTTCAAAGTAATTTAATCCTTAATTAACGCTAGACAATCAATTTTGGTATAAAATTGAGTTTAAATATCCGGCACCGCGAGATGTTCTCGCATCATACAATTCAAAGTTAATTCTAGCACCGATGATCGTAGACGCGTCTTGACCTTCCGGTACGGGAGGGGGAGGGGGCAAGATTTTAGTAAAAATCCAAAGGGGGGAGCATTGGTATGATTTTGCTATTTTTACTCTAAAAAACGTCAGGGGGTACTCTTGGGTCACTTTTTCGATTTCTGACGGGGGGGGGGGCAATTGCCCACTTGCCACCCCCTAGTACGCGCCATTGCCGATGATCGATAAATATTTTTCTGTAGCATTCCTCCGCATTAATCAATTAAAGCTATATAAAGAATTATATAGGCGAGGTATCCGGCGGATTCGGATTAAAAGCGTTAGAAGTGATGCCTGAAATATGCGATTAATCATGGCGAGCATAACCTATGTTGGAATAAGTGGAGGATATGACATGTGAAATAGCACGAGAGGATTTTCTCTGGAGATGCATCACGGCCTGACTTAGCAGGTGTTCATCGATGCGCCACCAATTTTCAATTGGTCTTGAGCCGATCACGTACCATCTGAAAGTTTTCAAACAGTTATATGGTGGTTAGGAGCATTTACAAGGTTAGTTTCCTTATATACAGTTAACTAACGGACCTTGAAAACAACGCAAGTCCAAATAGGAGTATAAAGATTATGGCAACTGGAATTGCAGTGGCAGTCACTGAAAGAAGAAAAATCATAGTATCTATCTGTCTGTCTATCTGTCTGTCTGTTTGTTTGTCTGTCTGCCTGCCTGTCTGTCTGTTTGTCTGTCTGTCTGTCTGTCTGTCTGTCTGTGTGTCTGTGTGTCTGTGTGTCTGT
>LRSR01010648.1:0-19366 GCA_001579985.1 Hypsibius dujardini | reverse complement strand
CTGTCTGTCTGTCTGTCTGTCTGTCTGTCTGTCTGTCTGTCTGTCTGTTTGATGAATGATGTCTAACCGCCAAATGCGTACTAGTACTAGTAATCTAGCAGTTTTCAGTGCCTACCTGGTCGTCTCCTGCCTCATTGGCTCATAAACCACATCGAGACTGAAACCCGGCTGCACTGCCAGCTCCAAGACAATCAAATTCGGTGTCTGAGTGGTGTGTCCCACCAATTTCAGGCCGGCGCCCGGATTTTGCGGCAACACCCCAGAGAGAATAGTCTCCCGTAGAAGCGACACCTTCGGCAGAACAGCAGAAAGGAAAGTGGTCTTAACCGGATCACTCTGCCGGATGTGAATCTTGAAATCACCGAGAGACGGAGTCGAACCCTCCACACCGACCAACTCTCCGCCGAGTAAAACGGGTTGGAACTGCCCCTTGTCCTCCAGTCGAAAATAGAGAAATAGTCCCGTTGTTGGTTTCGGTGTGTCGTTCTTTTTGCTGTTGGAAGCGGACGCGGTTGCACCGATCGCTATTCGGGAGATCCAATCGTTTGTCTGATCACTACACAAAACGGAACGAAGGACGTACTTTCATGTTTTCGCTTCTGATCAACCAACGGATACGTAGGCAGAAAAAAAAACAGACAGACGAGCAGGCAGAGCAGCGGACAGGTAAATCGAAGCCAGACAGAGAGACAAAACAACAGACAGACAGAGAGAAACAGACATAAAAAGAAACATGAGACCAGTCAGATACAGAAACAGTATGACAAAGAGATAGACAGGCAGACAGAAACAGAGACAGAGAGACTGACAGAGAGATAAAAAGACAGACTGACAGAGATAGACAGAGAAAGAGACGTAGAGACAGACGTAGAGACAGACGTAGAGACAGACGTAGAGACAGACGTACAAACATACAGACAAACAGGCAGGCAAACAGGCAGGCAGGCAGGCAGGCAAACAGGCAGGCAGGCAGGCAGGCAGGCAAACAGGCAGGCAGGCAGGCAGGCAGGCAGGCAGGCAGGCAGGCAGGCAGGCAGGCAGACAAAGAGACAGACAGACAGACAGACATGTGGACTAAAAGTGAACGAGGCAACATCGAGGCTTTACTTATGGCGCTTCACGAAAGTTGTGGAGATATTCACGGCGTCGTCAATGATTTCCTGATAACCGAATGAGCGCCCATCATGCTGTTGCCATCCGTAGCGAAGTTTATCATTCTGGTCGCACAAGTGACGTAGAAACAGCTGATGGGCATTGTAGGAAAACCACATCTGCAAAATTTAGGACGTTAATTTCTGTCACCCTCTTTGCAGCATCACAATTTATAACTCAAACAGGAGAAACATTCGCTTTAACTGATAATCGGACATACCATTCCCATTTCCACCGAATCCGGCGTCCGACTTCGTACTCCAAAGTAAACACCGGGCCGGTAGGTGCCCCAAAGCAGTTCGTTTTTGTAGCTACGGTCGAACGGAATTAGCGCACCGGCAAACGGCGTAACCTGGAAGAACGAATAAGAACACCGGCAATCAATCGTGCAATCAATCAATCGAGCGAACAATCAATCGTGCAATCAATCAATTGAGCGATCAATCAATCGTGCAATCAATCAATCGAGCGATCAATCATTCGTTCAATCAATCGTTCAATCAATCAGTCATGGAAGTCCAACAGTCATTCCACACCGACGACATGTCAAGCATTGATTCATTGATTCTTCTTGTACCAAATAAGGTTAAAAAATGCCTAATTTATCAGTTTTTGATTTGAAGCAAAATACATTTGGTTCATTCAAATCAGAGGAATAAAAAAAACACGTTCATATCAAGCGCCAAATTCGTTTTAAATATTGGGAGATTTTTTTCCAAATATCGACTATTTTAATTTTTCTTTCAACTAAAATAATTTGTTTTTTTAAATAAACTATGTGCGGATTGATATTGCCGTCAATCAACCGATCAATCAACCAGCGCAACGCACATTACCACAAGCCGTCAATCAACCGATCAATCAAGCAGCGCAACGCACATTACCGCAAGCCGTCAATCAACCGATCAATCGACCAGCGCAAGGCACATTACCACAAGCCGTCAATCAACCGATCAATCAACCAGCACAACGCCTACCACGCGTCGTTCCTGCACCCGCAGGTAGATGAAGTATCCCCCGACGGCTAAAATCACCGCACAAATCGCCCCAATCGCCCAGCTCAATCCGATCGCCGGTTTCTTCTTCACATGCTTCTTCACCGGCTTGGGGACGACATCCCGTTTCAGGCTGCTGCGTGGTGGCGCTCCATCCTGAGATGTCTTCTCAACAGCAGCAGCCGTCGCTGATCGTGGCACTACTGAGCCGTTGCTGTTGCCGTTGCTGTGTGCCGAGATCGCCTTGCTACTGTCTTCATCGGCAGCATTTTTGCCACGATTTTTGGACTTGCCCATGGCGAAGAAGAAAAAAACGATTAAAAATGGCGTCTCATATAATTAATTTAGCAGCGGGAGAAAATCACAGGTGTGTGTGTGCCACGCACCGGAAGTAATCCCTGTGAAGAGAGGTCTGAAAATTAGAAAATCGATTGATTTGTTGTCTGGCTGCACTGTGGTCAATGAGTATATAAGAGGAGAGTTTGACTATATTGCCATTGAATAGACACACTCACCTCGTAAGTGGGAAAAATCTTTAATCAGGCCACCCCGAAATCGAATCACTTGTCTCCTAACACTATCTCGCGCACCGCCCACAGAGCCTAAAGTCTGCCGACAGACGGCGCGCGAGAGGCGGTTTCCAAACAGAAAGAACATTTTGACTGATCCGCTGTTTCAAAACTAAAATTGAGATCATTGAACGAACGAAAAAAATGGCTTGTATTTTTATAACATTGGCCATTTATTTCATAGGATTAACTAGTATAAGTATTGTCACTAAAGAATCTGTAGAGCCGAAAAAAATCATGAAAGCTAGCGCATATATACTGCTTATTCACTGCCATAGTCAATTGGCCCTATTGGTTACATGTAGGAGGAGCTACACTACACTCAATTTTTCATTAGTCGAACTGCCGTAGATAGACTAATGGAAACGCACCACAGCCTAAGTATGGGAGATTCGGCGTGTCTCTTCGCAGAATGTGACTTGAATTGACTCTAATGTACATTCTCCTTGGCCTGTGTTGTCTGTGTTACTGCCACTGGTACTGCTGACGTTCCAGTTTTGCACAGGTGCTGTGTGCGTTGCGCACGTAGATGTGAATTGCGCCTTTGTCATTCATTGCGTCTGCGCATTCGCACATCGCTCGTACGAAGTGACCAGTGGCCGAGAGCTGCCGCGGTTCGCTATACCGGCGCCTGTCTGTTCAGTCACTGAATAAACCTCAAGAAAAATGCGTGCTAATATTTTGCGGGTTTTGTGGCAGCATAGATTATTGGGCTGATCCGATGCCGATACCAATCAGACAAGGAATGGTATAAAAAAATTGACATGAAAACAAAACAATGTTTTTACAGTTCACTCTGAGAAATCAATCAATCGACGCTTCACGTTACGATGCCAATTCTTTCGGTTGTGCGGCCAGCGCTGAAATAGAATTAAGATTCCCTGTAGATATCAATCCATAAAGCGATGCTTATGCCAGTTCCAGTGTAAGACGTTGGACCATTACCTTTTCTGTATCTATATGGAAAATGTGAGGATGCTGTGACCTCAGGCAGTATTTAGCAGAGCACGACCGACAAGGAAAATATTGTCTCAAGCAAAAGAAACTCTACACATGAACATGTCCGAGCAGTTTCTGACTGGACGTCAGATGTTGAGCCAAGACTTAAAATCTGTGCTGCCAAAAGCCTTTGCAAACTGCTTATTGACCTCGTTCGACACGACAGCGTAATTCCCGGGATCCATAACGAACATGCCTCGCTTCTTGGCCTTCGGCTGGCTGGACCACCTGTAAAGGTAATATACCAATTCAACCAGACAGACGAATGGGCAACTAGAGACCGAGACAACTGAACCGAACCGAGACAAATAAACAGTGAGGCAGACAGACAGGCAGACAGACAAACAGACAGGCAAACAAACAGACAAACAGACAGACAGACAGACAAACAGACAGATAGATAGACAGGCAGACAGAAAGGCAGAAAGGCAGACAGAAAGACAGAAAGACAGACAGACAGACAGACAAACAGACAGACAGACAGACAGACAGACAGACAGACAGACAAGTAATCAGACAGACAAGTATACAAACAATAGACGAACGAATAGACAGCTAAGGAAGACACACAGACACATATATAGACAATGAAGACAGATAGACAAGTATATGGACAAACAGGCAGATTGCAAAAATGTTCTTGAAACACCTTATCTCATCATTGTCTATCTGCCTGTTTGTCCATATACGTGTATACGTGTCTATATGTCAGCCTTAATGGTCTGTCTGTCTTCATTGTCTGTGTGTGTGTCTCACTTTTTCAGTCTGTTCCAATTATGCGCCATAAACAACTCCACCGGTCGGTAGTTCGGTCCGGTCAGCGCAAAGATGTCGTACTCCACGACAAATTCCCGATCCGGTTCTCTAGAGGATCAAACAGTCAGATACGCTGGAGTTTCCCAGATCACACAAAAAACATGCTCAATAACAGCAAAGGGAGTGAGTCTCTTTAGCGTTCGCGAATCACGTGAGATTTAAGTTATACTCACGGTGCTGTCCATTCCCGGTAAACGACTTCATACGCCGGGATCCTCTTCAGCAAATCTGCACAGTCACAGAAAGAGGTCAGTTCCTGGATTAACTGAAGGGTCAAAACGGATGTCACTCACCAGGGCAGTCGAAATCGTCCTTGACGCTGCGAATCTAAAAACACGGGAAAGGCTGATAAATACAGCAAGCAAGATGGGAACAGATCTGTTAGTCAATGAAATTCGTTGACTGGGCGATTGCGATGAAGGTACGAAATGATGCCTGTGGTTAGTACCAGTGGTTAGTACCAGTGGTTAGTACCAGTACCTTGGCGAAGTAAAAAAATTCCGAGCACACGACGATTTCGTCACCTAACGAGGAAAAGTAAATCGCATTTTAACAAGGAGTAGCTTCGACAATTATGCCGAGTCATATCGCGAGCCCTGACTAAAAATGCTTCCGTACCGACACTGTAGCGTGGATTGTAGACATAGTCGGGAGTGGCATACGGTTGATCCTTCAGCTCCTGCATCATGGAGGTTAATCTCAATTAGCGGAAAGTGCTACACACATGGCCACAATTTTGGGTGGCCAGAGTTCGAGCCATCGGGGTGGTCTGAGTTTGAGCCACTCTTGGCTAGAACTTGCCACTGCTTTCTCCTCAATCTTCGATTTAATGCCCGGCCCAGTGGAAAAATGAGACTGAGCAAGCTGCTCTAAATTCCGCCAGAACGAACAAGTTCAATCAATCGATCAATTGAGTAAAGGCTCAATCAAGTTCAATCAATCGATCAATTGAGTGAAGGCTGCATGGTCAGCTGTGGGCAAGAGCGCGTGCGCGCGGTGACTTAATTCGGCTCGAACTCGGACCACCCTTTTTGGCTTAAAGTCTGCCACTCAAAATTGTGGCCATGTGCTGTTTACTACTACGTCTTCTACTTCCTTACCTGCATCGCGGTTGAGAGTTCGAAAATACGCTCCAGTTTGGTGAGATCTCCCAGGAGTTCATCATGGCGTTCCAACAAGGCTAGGTCAGCCAATGAGCCGACTTTCGCTGAGGAAAGACAAACAACTGCGACACATTCTCAGCGCTTCAAATAATTACGAAAAAAGGTTTTTCCAAGGTTTTTGTGTACTTGTTCGTTTCTTTGGACTGCGAGTCTTTTCTCCACTGACAATCACAGTGGAGGACGATCCCGTTGGCTCCTGGTTTTCCGGTGTTTGAGGCTTGTCTGCACCTTCGGCTGCCTCAGAGGGAATAGGAAGAGGCGACGGGATGCATGATTTCTTGGGCCGCCCTCGCTGTTTTGGGACGTGAGAGGGTCCCGAAGTAAGCGGAAGACAAAAGGGGGACTGTTTGCTCTTCTTCGGGGAGGGCCGCGTGTCCCCTGGAGACACGGGAATGGCCGACGGAATTGAGGACTCCTCGGTGGACGGTGGAGGAGAACTGCAATAAGAATGTTCAAATACACACCAGAGACTCAAAAAATGTGGTCGCGACGTCTTTATCACATGAAACTACACATGGTAAAATATTATAGTAAAATAGATTTGCCAGCATTGAATATTCATCGGCTTCGTTGCTGTTCGCTGTAACTGGCTTTGGTCGGCAGCTCTTACTACCCTCTGTCTGAAAGTCTGTCTGTCTCTTTGCCTGTCCGTGCGTCTCCTTGTCAATCTGTCTGTCTGTCTGTCGGTCTGTCTGTCTGTCTGTCTGTCTGTCTGTCTGTCTGTCTGTCTGTCTGCAAGCCTCTCACTCATCGGCATTTTGCCTGCACGTGGCTGCCAGCACTGGTAACGCCTTTCCTCACCTATCCACGCTTCGCCGTCTCAATCTTCTATAAAACAACAATACAGACACTTGATATGCTAATGTAGGAAGACGTACGGCAGCAAACAGTCTCACTTTTTGGGCGACGACTTCGTTGAGCCTTCGTCCGACAGTTCCTCTTCATTTGAATCAGACCGCGCAAGCAGATCATTGAACGATTTCAAGTCATCCAATAAGTCCTCCCTCTCCTCAGGGGACAGATTCACTATAGATGTAAGGAGACGGTATTAACACAAAAACGGCGCGGTAGCTTTGAACACGAACCTTCTTCCCACTGGAGCATTCTCTGTTCCGCCTGCTTCGTGAGATATAATTCCGAAAGCGCAGCCATTTTGGAGAATATTTTTTTCCCCCGCAATCTCACTGCACTTGCGTGCTTTCCAAACACCCGGCGACGGGAACTGAACACGGATAAGCTGATGCTTTTCGCACTGGCCTTGTCGTAGACGGGAACGTGGAGATTCGGCTGTTTCCGCAGCTCCTCCAACATCAAACGGATGTAATGCAGTACCAGCGGTCTCCGCCTTTCCGGTTGGTCTTGCGCGCTGTATTCCAAATTCGATTTGTGCCTGCAGACAGAAAGAAAAGTACGTTGTCTTCCGGAGACAATCAATAAATTAAAGCTGGTTAAACAGCGTGTTTGAATTTAAATCAGTCAATCAATCAGTAATTTAAAGCTGGTTAAATCGCGTGTTTAAACTTCAATCAATCAATCAATCAATCTTCACCGCGAAGGCTCAAAACCAGCTTCTCCCACTTACCAAGAATCGTAGGCTTGCGCCAGCGGAGTGGTATCCGTCTTCGAAGAAGCAACTGACTTTTTGGCAATCAACGGTCTTTTCGACCTAGATGGGAAGTTTGGCAAAGAGAAAAGAATAAGGGCACACACACGGCGTAGCGTAGCGAGGTGAAGGAGAAGTCTGCCTGGAATTTGCCTGAATGCTCGACACTTGCAACTTACGGCGTCACAATCTCATCAATGATTTCGCAGTCGCTGTCCCTGTCCCTGTCACCGCTCTCCTCCGCATCGTCGTCCAGCACCACCGCATTCGACCTCCTGGTTTGGGGCATTGCGAAATCTGGCAGATTTGAAAGGATGCAAGAATAGCAAAAATTATTTTATTTCAATGTAATCAAAATGCGAAGACAACATTGGCCTACACAGCTCACCATAACAAGTACATTTAACCGAACAGCTCACCACAGACGCAGTTGATTGCTGTATTGGTTGCCTTGCCTTCTCATTGTGGTGTACTGTACCACAGTACGTACGGTACGTCTGTACGTACCTACTGGGACGTACGTACGTACTGTACGTCTGTACGCAACTACTGGGACGTACGTACGTATTGAACGTCTGTACGTACCTACTGGGACGTACGTACGTACGGTACGTCTGTACGTACCTACTGGGACGTACGTCGTACTGTACGTCTGTACGTAAGTATTGTACCACAGTACGTACTGTGACAGTAATTTGGGGCGCCGTTTTTAATTGTTTGAAACTTCACGAAAATTCGACAAAACAACTTTCGGATGCAATCAAACTTCAGAAATTTTATCCGTAGGGTCGATAATCGACATCACATTGTGCTCATAGCCATACGGCAAGGTAATCGAACCGGAATGGAAAACGCTATTGCATGAGCAGAGTTTAAGTTCTGTCGTCCGGAATTCAAAAGAAAACCAACGACATAAACAAATGGGAGGTGATACAACCAAGAGAGAAAATTACGAAGCTTTGGACAAGGAGCCACTCTAGTACTCATCACTGTCATCATCCAGCTTGATCCGCTTGTTCTGACAATTGGACAGCGGCGGCGGAGCTTCCTCTTGACCGTCCGTCATAATTGCCTCCAAATCGATCGTGGTCTGCCGTTCCATAGTCGAATTGCCCAGGTTGTCGCGGGACAGTCCAACCTGATTCAGGAAGTTCAGTTTCCGCTGCAGCATGGCCCACCTACACATACAGCACAATGAAATTTTACTTAAATTAAATAAACTTAAATAAATATTAAATTTAAAATAGACAAGTTAATTGAATTCAATTTAAACTTATAATTTACTGTTACGTTGCTCACATATGGTCATCGGCCGTATCTTTGGCTATCAGGTACCTGTCAAAGCAAAAGAACAACTTTTGATGATATGATCTAAAAAGGAACAGATCGGTAAAAAGGAACAGAACGGTAGAAAGGAACAGATCTGTAAAAAGGAACAGATAGGTAAAAAGGAACAGATCTGTAAAGAGGAACAGATAGGTAAAAAGGAACAGATAGGTAAAAAGGAAGAGATCGGTAAAAGGAACAGATCTGTAAAAGGAACAGATCTGTAAAAGGAACAGATATGTTGAAGGTTAAATTCGGAAGCGTACTTTACGGTGACGTTGTTCTTTTGACCGATCCGATGGAGCCGATCTTCTGCCTGAGCCAGGATACCCGGATTCCAGTAGAGCTCCGCAAAAACCACCACCGAGGCAGCGGTTAGGGTAATGCCCGAGGAACAGGCGGTAATGGAGAGGACGGCGAAGCGGCAGTTCTCATCCCGCTGAAATTTATCACACAGAAACTTGCGCGTTTCCGGCAGGGTCGAACCGTCGATCCGCATTCCCTGATCATCACCGCCCAGTTTCTCGAATATCTCATTAAGAACCGCAGTGTGATGGGCAAATATGACGACTTTCAGGGTGTCGTTGTCTTCAAACATGTCCTGAAGGAAAACTGGACACGTGGTCATTTGCCCCCCAGAAGAAGGACAGAAAACCTTCCATACCTGCACATACTGAATGACCGCGGGGAGTTTCGCTTTGCCGGTGTGTTGATAGTAATTCAGCAGACAGCTTCGAATTTCAGCGTGAGACGCGCCGGTGGTCGGGGTCGCCGTCTGCAAATAGTTCGACGCAGACATCTCGAGACCACGACTTTGCAGCTGCACCATGCCGGGATCCAAGACCACGACAATGCGAGCCTTATCCGGCAGTTGCTGCGCCACATCCGCCTTCATCCTCCGGATCATGATGGTGTTCTGCAACACCTATATATTGGAAATAAATAGCTGGCACCAGTGCCTCGGAAGAAATCTCGGACGCCTACCAGCTGCAGTTCCTCCGCGTTGGACTGACCCGAGTAGTCCATGTGATCGCGGAAGCCCTTCCTGCCGTTGCAGTACCGCATCCCAAACTCGGGAAACGACTTGAACAGTGTCTTATCCAACAGTTCAATTTGCGGATACAACTCGGAAGGCTTCGAGAGCGCCGGCGTCCCCGACAGAAGAAGAAGCCGCTTCGCCGACTTGCATACTTCCACCGCCGCCTTCGTTCGAACGGCCTTGTAGTTCTTCAGATGGTGGCATTCGTCGCAGATGATGGTGGGGAAGCGGTCTATGAGGTGCTTTTTCATCGAGCCCAAGAGGTCGTAGGTGATGATGGCAATCTGGACGGCGACAAGGGAGTCGGTCTGCCGACCGGTGGTGATGACACTGACATCGTGACTTTTTAGGCCCGGCACCCACCGCAACCACTGCTCTTTCCACTCAAACCGCATCGAACTAGGACAGACGCAGAGGACGGGCCAACTGTCGTGCCTGAAGTAGACGGCCGACGCAATCGACTGCAAATGGAGCAATATATCGTCAGGATGAGCTGAAATATCAAGGGGCCCATCGAAAGACTTATCACTGCAACACTGCATTCGCAATCCACACATAATTCGTCGTCATTCAAGTAGTTGATCAGTCTCAGAATCCGCCCAACCAGCGGGGAAAAAGGACAAGAATACGTTAACGCGGAGGCGCCAATAGATCAATCAACTGACGAAAATCGTTTAAAACATATCACCAATCCATCAATCAACCAACGGTAGATACGACAAGAATACGTTAACGCGGAGGCGCCAATAGATCAATCAACTGACGAAAATCATTTAAAACATATCACCAATCCATCAATCAACCTGTCGGTTTAAAACACAAACCTGGATCGTTTTTCCCAGTCCCATATCGTCCGCCAACAAAATTCTCCCGCTGTTTCGCACAGCAAATTTCACTCCCTCTTGCTGATAGGGCAGCAGCGCGTTTAACAGATCCGCTGGTAACCGTTCCGATAAGTCTATTCCCGCCTCGCCGACCCTCGAGCGGCCTCTGGCGCAGGCTGTTAGTACAAACTGGCGAAGAAAGGAAGAAAAATGTCCGAAATAAAATGATCAAAAAGTTGTTTCTTCTTTACCTTCGGCAGTCCTTCCAATTCAACATAATCCTTCAACTCAGACCGGATCGCCAACTCCAACGCGGTATAATCCTCCAGACCGAAGGACCAAACACGCCGATTGGGATCGTAGCTTTTCGTGCGGAAACGCTTGCAGAGATCAATCAACTGCTGAGAGAAGCCAGCCTGAATTTCACATCGCGTCTGAGACGTTAGTACGGCCTTCGCGGTCACTTTCTGCAGTGGCGGTGTGAGTCTCACCGGCTGCTGTTGACCATTTGGCAAAGACAAAAGAGGGCGCGGGCCGATTCCATGAGCGTTGACAGCCGGAGCACGGATGGGCAATCCATTTGGGGCTGCGGGTCTGCATGGTTGATTGATTGAATGGTTAACCGGCTGATTAGCTGAGTAACTGTTCGGTTGATTGATTGAGTGGTTGACCGGCTGATTGACTAAGTAACTCTTCGGTTGATTGATTGAGCGATTGATTTGTGGAGTCTGATATAGAAATGAATTTCCTCTGGGTGGGGGAAATTCCGCGCTGCCTGTGGATGAAAGACGCAGAGCGTTGGCTCCAAAATTAGGCCGGACCACTGCAGCCGGGGATGGCGTAGGATGAAGCGATTGCTGATAGTTTTGTTGGAGAGATTGCAGTCGCTGGCGTTCTTTAGTGATGGCGAGACGCTCTAAAGCAGCTTGACGATTGGCCGCATTCCGTTGACGGTCTTCCTCCGTCAGCGTCATTTCAACTTCGACAGGGCAGAAATGGCAAAAACTGTTAGGGCAGAAGCAAAAGGAAAACTGAAGAATAAAAAGCGGTATGCTAACTCCACAAAAGGACAAAAACTGACGACGCGATGAGGAACAGGGAAGAGTAAAATCGAACAAAAAGGATTAAAATCGAACAAAAGGGATTGAAATCGAACAAAAAGGATTGAAATCGAACAAAAAGGATTGAAATCGAACAAAAAGGATTGAAGTCGAACAGAGCGACCTGGCAGAGCGAACGCATGCGTTGAGCGACTCAAACATTTGATTTGTTGATTGGTTCGGTTAGATTCAATCACTTTCTTAACTTCACCATACAATACCAAATTCCAGACAAAACTCATACAAATTGTCCTCATCGACATTGAATAATTGCTTCGATGCAAATCTGAAGTGCAGATGCAAATTTGAAGTGTCGTGTGAGAGTCAATCAACCAATCAATCATAATGTCATCACTTCCTCTTCGAGAAATGCACCAGTCGAGTGCCGGAAGTAGAAATAATGGAAAGCCGGAAGTAGAAATAATCACAGCTCTTGTGAGTTCAAATCAAAACTTCAAATGGATCGACCCCGACGGGTTCAGCACACTTCCTTGAAGGTTGGTCGGAGTTAGTGACTGGTGTTAATAATGTCGCCCAGCATCAACAAAGACGCCTCGCCTTGGTCAGCCGGCAACATATGACCGCCTCGGAGCATCCAATAGAAGTAAAAGTTTTTGTAGGTCTTTTTGTAACCCACAAGATTCCCGGTGTCCGACAAGGCGAGCTGGGATCGCTTGGCCGAGTTGAATGACGGTAAACCCGGCCAGGCCAGCGTCTGAACCCACGCTTCAACGCCCATTGTGTCGCAGATCAAGTCCAGCTGACCGTTGTACACAACCACCTTCAAATTTGTGGTTTTCTTCAGCAAGTAATCCACTGGAAAACAGGAAATCATGAGAAAATAATTCTTGCACGAATGGGGCAATAACAGTTACCGGAATCGGTCACCGGCTTCATGAATTCTTCTTCCTGGTTAGTAAAGACATCGGCAGATTGGCCTGTAAAGAAATTTGGCATTGCCGACTCGATACGCGTACCTTCGTCTCAAGCTCAATTTTATATACAACGCGAGCTACAAACTCTCGAGGTGTACGCGGAACCTTCTGTCTGTCTGTCTGTCTGTCTGTCTGTCTGTCTGTCTGTCTGTCGGTCGGTCGGTCGGTCGGTTTGTCTGTCTGTCTGTCTGTCTGTTTATCGGCTTGTCTGTCTTGTCTGTCTGACCGTCTTTCCACATGACCATTCATCCGTTCTGCTCATATTGAAGAGCAAGAGTAATGCAATCATCCGTGAGCAGTCGTACTCAGTGTTTTTCAGTGTAGCCTACCTCCCCAAGTCACGTTGGCTGGAATAATTCCAAGCTTCTTCCGAATCGGTCCATTCATAAGCACGTCCAGCGCATCATTCTGATGGACAGCCATGTGACGCTGGTAAAGACGCTCTGAAAAACGTTTCCAACAAATCTGCTCTTTTGCAGAGAAATATGGAAATTATTGCACAGAACAAATCCAACTTACTCAGGACAGGGTTTTTTATCCGTCGACTTAGTTTAGCCGTTCGCCGGCTGGCATGGAGCCTTTGTCCGTGAGTGGCAATCGGATTGAGGATGTTGTACCAATCGACTCCTCCGGTCACCTGCCGACAAGCGATTGCGTTAGCAAGAAAACATTTAATAAAATTCTTGTGATGCGTTCGAAGCTCGTACGCCTGCAACAATGTCTTCTGAAGCATCCCAAAGAGCTGTAGCACCAGTCCAGTTACCGGCCGCAATCGCATTGCTGATTGCTTTCGCCGACTCGTCCACAACATCAAGTCCATTACTATCAACGAAGGACTACCACAAGAAAATTTCAATAGAGAGAGAAAAACACAGACCGACAGTTAGACAAGCAGACACGACAGACAGACAGATAAACAGACAGACAGACAGATAGACAGACAGACAGACAGACAGACAAACAAGCAGGCAGGCAGACAAACAGATAAACAGAAAGACAGACAGACAGACAGACAGACAGACAGGCAGACAGACAGACGAATAGACAGACAGGCAAGCAGACAGACAAACAGACAGACTTACGGTGCTATATAAGTATCGACCCCATGATTCCACAATTATCTCAGGATGAACCCAGGAGTCTCCTAATCACAAAGACCTGTTACTGACACATACCGAATCAGGTGCCGCATGTCTTTAACTTGGTCAAGATATCTCACCCATAGCCACACCACTGAACTTGCATACGATCTTGCCCTTCTGGATAGCTTTCCACATATGAACGCCGAATGCCGCTGTCATTTTCCCACCGTAAGACTCTGAGAATACATAGAATGGGGAACTCTGCAAGCAAGGAGAGTCATCTTTCGCAGTGATGCTTATAACAAGTCGTACAAACAGAACGGCAAGAAAAATCCACACCAACATCAACGGCGAGACTTACCTGAAGTTCGGGCTTTGCTTTGAAAAATTGTCGGAAAAACTCCACGAGATCCTCGGCAATTTGATCCACAGATTTGGCGTAGGCATTATCATTCGTGACATAACTAAAACCTAGCAAACCAAAACGCGATTTAGAAATCTGATTAACCCATCAATCAATCAATCAATCAACCAAATGGGCAAACCAAAATGCGATTTAAAAATCTGATTAACCCATCAATCAAACAATCAACTGAACAGGCAAACTAAACCACCTGACTAACCCATCAATCAATCAATTAACTGAATGGGCAAAGCAAAACGCGATTTAAAAATCTGATTAACCCATCAATCAAACAATCAACTGAACAGGCAAACCAAAACACCTGATTAACCCATCAATCAATCCATCAACCGAATGGGCAAACCAAAACGCGATTTAAAATCTGATTAATCCATCAATCAATCAATCAATCTACCGAGCAGGCAGCTTACCAGTTCCCACTGGGTTATCGATGAACAACAAACTCGCTTCCTTCAGCCACGTTGTATTTCGCGGCTGCAGGTTAACATCAAGCGGTCCGATCTCTGCGAAGTTGCCGAATCCCGCACCGGATCCTCCTGGACCACCCTGGACGAGAACAATGACAGATCAAAAAGGACAGACTTGAGCGAATCAAGTTCAGGAAAATACAGATTTCAAATCAAAATCAGCCAATCAATCAATCAAAGACCAACCTGAAGCCATAAAACGAGGGGCGGATTTGGATTCTCTCCTTGGTAGTTGTAAAGCCACCAAAATGTATTTGTATCTGGCTGGAACAGTGAAATTAAGCGCCAAAGCATAAAAATAAGAAAACGGAAGAACTTACGCGAACGGAAATGTAGCCCCAATCGGAATCGGCGTCAGCTGGTTTGCGAGAATGCACTGAAATTCAAACAAACGTTACGGTGCAAAGCTTCGATAAGTCGATTGATTGAGCTAAACTCAAAGATATTCGGTGTTCCCTTGTTCTACGAGTACTCCTGATGTCCGGTAATTTTCCTATACGTACCATAGCTGCAACTAATCAGCAATAACAGCGCCAAAAAATAAGGTAAAATGAATTCCATTGTGAACCTGAAGCATACAAAAATCGCGAGACTAATTAAAAGTTGCTTGTTTTTACTGTCTCTGACTGCATCGTACAACTGATTCACACTGTGTCAGCTGATTAACCCCCTCCTCCGTTTGTAACCGGTAACGTCACACACAGCGTTAACTAGTAACGTATCTCTAACGTAACGTAACGTAACGCCAGTTGAAACCGTTACACGCACGAGCAGAATGATTGGTTAACCGAATCAAGCCAGTGAACTCGGTCAACGCTTATCGAGTCAATCAACCATTCAACAGAATGGTCAGTTGTCGATCAGTAGGTCGGCAATCCATCAATCAATATGTCCAACGACAAACTCATATACAGACTGACAGGCAGACAGACAGACAGACAAACAGACAAACAGACAGACAGACAGACAGAAAGATAGACAGACAGACAAACAGACAAACAGACAGACAGACAGACAGAAAGGCATACAGACAGACAAACAAACAAACAGACAGACAGGCAGGCAGACAGTCAAACAGACAGACAGGCAGACAGACTGACAGACAGACAGGCATACAGACAGACAGACAAACAGAGAGGCAGACAGACAGACAGGCAGGCAGGCAGACAGACAGACAAACATGCAGACAGACAAACAGGCGGACAGACAAACAGGCAGCCAGACATCGTGATGTTGCTAATTGCCCTAGGATGTGAGGTCACTATGTTTTCCTCAGGTTAGCTCTACTTCAGGCTCCCGAGCACTCTTGACCGCCGACATGTACTCAAAACTCAACAACTGCAACAATTCTTCGTCACGCTGCTAAAATTAGTTGTAAGATTAACCAGCTTTCGATCCCGCCACAGGATCGCTTTCGCAGATCTAAACCCAAACTCGTGAGATGAATCACAGTTGTGAATATCCACAAACTTACAAGGAACACCCGCGTTTTCACATTCATCGACGGTATCAGATCAAATCAACATGTTCACTACAATACACTAATAAAAGCACATCCAATAATTTAAAAACTTCATGGCCGGATCTAGAACACGCCCGCACACTCTTCAACAGCATTAATGTCAGCAGCAGCGGCGCCACCACCAAAGGTCCCGTTCCGAAACGAAAATAAATTATACGAAAAACTAGCTGTCTTCTAAACTTGCTCCACTGCATGAGCATAGCCGGGGAAGCGCCGTCGCCGACTCCATCCGTTCCGCGACGTCACCGATGTACCGGGCGAGTACCTCAGAATACTGCTGTTATCCGGGAGGTAGTTGAAGCTCTCTGAATTCCTCCGATCGACGGACTGCACCCCCGTTGCAGTGGTAATCAGTCCCGTGGGGTCCGGCGCCGCGACCACCGACATGGACCGGCCGTCCACGCTCTCGGGATTGTTGAACGGCACGCTGTTTGCCTTCTTCAAGGCCGCCTTGCTGCCGCCGCTCAGTCCCACGTCCGCGAGACTGTTTTGCTTCACCACTGAGCCGTACTTGAAAGTCAAGGCACCCTGCGGTGAGATGGGATTCCCCAGGTCCATATTCTCCGGCCCGGGATGCGGGTGTATGGTGGGTGACTTGGCGGACGGCGTCATCTCCGGAGTTCGGCGATAGGTTTCCTGCTCTTCCATCTCCAGGGCGCGGAGGAAGCGCGCCGACTCGGCGATCAATTCCACATCGCCCGCCGCGCGCGCCTTCTCCAACAGCGCCCCGGCCTGCTTGCGCACCGGCCCAACTCCCAGTGTCCCGTTGAGGACGATGAGAAAGGACGCGGCAATGTCGAGACGGCCGGAGTTGAGACACTGCTGGAAGAGGTCGGTCGGCTCGCCGGCCTCCGCGAACAGCCGCGGCCAGAGGGCAATGTCGGATTTGCGGGCGCAGTGCGCGATGGTTTGCAGGAAGACCGGCAGCGAAGCGAGGTACTTGGAAATGGCCTGGACGAAATCCACCACGCTGGGAAGGAGGGGATCGGGGATGGGCGCGGATGACGTGCCTTCCTCCTCGAGTACTTGGTGGAGCAGCAGCTCGAGGGAATGGTTAAAGTACGGCAGCTTGGTGCAGGTCTGGGCGATCTCCTCGGCGTGCGTTCCCAGGTTTCTCCGCAGCAACTGGCGTAAGACTTGCGGGAGATAAACTTCACTCTGAGGAACAACGAACGCAGTGTCATTTGAACGAATGCGGAAAGTAACCCAAGTGGTTGGCCCAACTGGGCGCTCACCACTTCAACTACTGGTGATCTTACAGTGCGGTTCACTATAAAAGCAGGTAACTCATCCGATTCTTTATTGTCCAGACCGGACTCGTACAGCAGATCGCTGTCTGCACCGTGAATCATCGCCTCGTCGAACTGGACGCAGAGCGGGACGCTCTTCAGCCACACCGGCAGCATCACTCGCCGAGAAAGGAAGGCATTCCGCCGGGTACCGTCCTTCGTAAATAGCGGCATCCAAACCTAAAGAAGATCCAGCGTTCGAAAACCAGACCACCCCACCTAGTTGGAAGTGAGACAGCGTTACTCACTTTCATGCCATGGGCACCACAGAACATCCACAATGCCTCACATAGCTGAGGCTTCTCCTTCGATGATATGGTGCTGGGATGGACCCAAATGGTTTCGACGCAGGATGAGAGAAGCAGTGGAATCACGTTGCTGGTCTGGAGATAAGAACAACCATTTTAGGGTTAGAACAAGGAAATGACAGCACACGCTCAAGAACTAGGGACCGATGAGGGGAAAGAGGCGTAAAGCAGACAGGCAGATATAAAGACACGACAGACAGACAAAAGGCTAGACAGACAAACAGACTGACAGAGAGACAGACAGACAGACAGACAGTTAGACAGACAGACAGGCAGGCAGGCAGGCAGGCAGGCAGGCAAGCAGGCAGGCAGGCAGACAAACAGACAGACAGACAGACAGACAGACAGACAGCGTTAGATCGACAGACAGGCGGACAGACAGACAGACAGACAGCAATGGAAGTACAGGCGTATACAGCGCAACAAGACGTTTATTTTTTACCGTCACAACAGATTCATCTGCCGGAACATCTTTATGAGGATCGGAAGAATCTCGTTGTATGATCCAAAGCCGGCCGGAAACGTTGATCAGTAGACTTTCTGCTTCCCGAATTCCAGTATGCTTTTTTTGGCCTGAAATCAAAATCATGATCTCTTTTGCAGCACCAATTGTATTCCAAACAGCTAACCAATCGAAAAATGGCCTACCTGTCTCGGTGCGAACCGGGGTCAGATCAACCGATACGACGCAATAAGGATGCGGACAAATGTTCTCAGTGGAAATGATTTGAAGGACATTAATCACGATAGTCGGTACTGGAAATAAAGCAGCCAGAAAATTCAGTGATCACCTTGCTTCAATCATAAATCCCGTAGGTCTTACCATCACCGGCCTTCCGATCCATTTCACATAGAGTGAGACGGGAGTCGGCCGAAAAAATGATCAGCATATTTTGAAAGGCATTCATGGTGATGACGGGGGCTTCGCTCTTCCACACAACCGCCGAGGAGTGATCCAACGCCCGTGTTTTTGAGTAAAACCTGACCTGCAGTAACGAATACTGGTCACATGTTTAAAAACTGAACAGAATAGGGGTGAGATATTTACAGGCACAGACAGAGAG
The DNA here is from genome assembly GCA_001579985.1 of Hypsibius dujardini. Taxonomy (NCBI): domain Eukaryota; kingdom Metazoa; phylum Tardigrada; class Eutardigrada; order Parachela; family Hypsibiidae; genus Hypsibius; species Hypsibius dujardini. The sequence goes on along the minus strand of LRSR01010648.1, from coordinate 689 downwards.
ATAATCAGACAGGCAGACATGCAGACAGACAGTCAGACAGACAGGTAGACAGACAGACAGGCAGACAGACCGGCAGACAGACAGACAGACAGTCAGACAGACAGACAGACAAACAGACAGACAGACAGACAGACAGACAGATAGACAGACAGCCAGGCAGACAGACAGTCAGACATACAGACACACAGACAGACGCATAGGCACACGAAGCACCGTACCTCATGTGTCTTCGTTTTCGTATTCGAACAACCGCAAATAACAAAATCTCTCCACCACAGCAACCCTCCGGTGACCACAAAAAGCTGCTCCGCCGTGTCGTTGCTGAACGTCTTCCACTTCCGCACGGCAATGTGGTAGAAGGCGATTCCGTAGCGACCTGCTACGGCAATGTATTCCGCATCGGCGTCCACAACGGTGTAGCGGAGTGGCCAGTTGGTTGCCATATACCGGTGCGGCAACTAGACAGGCAACAAATATTCTCAGATTAATGATGGCACGTATTTACCACTACAATTTTTGCTATCCTGCATCCAGATGATGAATCTAACGACGTACTTGGACTACCATCCAAGCCTTATTGCTAAATAATTTATGTTGCGGTTCACGTCCGCTGGCACTACTGGACCCGTGAGGTTGAGCCACCACGCGATCGCCGGTGTTCAGCATGACACTGTTGTCACCTTGCAGCA
>LRSR01010647.1:0-10397 GCA_001579985.1 Hypsibius dujardini | reverse complement strand
GTGAGGATTGCTGTACTGCGATACGGTTCACATCTTAAATTTCCGATTGTCTGTGTCGGTATGTCCATGTCGCATGTACAACGTAGACAGACACATAGTCTACAATAATAATTTGTGCATGCGTATTGATTGAATTGATTGATTGCATTAGCTATCCATACCTGGCTTTTGGCGTCAAATTGGCACCCGTAGCACTACCACGTGGTTTATCGAATCAGTTTTGCGGTACAAAGACGCCGCAGTTAATTCCTGTCACATTTTCATGCAATTTTCGGAGTCAGTTCAGGCAGTTCCGTCATCGTCTGTTAGTTGAGCAGAATCCATGACATTACAAGCGGGAACAACTTAATTAATTAAATATAAATAAATACTTTATTTTAAATGTTAAAAGTATCAGCTTATTCGGGAAGGGAAATGTGGTTTATCTTACTGACAAAACGCGATACATTTTTCCTCCCTGAAAATGCGTGCCAAACGTAAAGTGGTTAGTAACCGCGTGTCTTCCCCAAAAAACATTGCGCGCTTTTCACATCGATCTTCCTTTTGTTTGCCCTCTAGTATCATGACTTCCACTTTTTTTACCCGATTTGGGGTGAAGTTGAGCCCCAGTGTGCGAAAGCAGAAAGTGTCAAAACAGCGAAAGGGAAGTGCTAAAATAGCGAAAGAAAGGGAAGGCATGGGTAGAGCAGTGCCCTCTCGTGCGAAAATTGACTTGTATCCGATACATGGTCCGATACAAAAACGGATATCCGATATATGATCCGATACAAAAAACGGATATCCGATATATGATCCGATACAACTTATTTGAGGCATTTTCGCACGAGCCTTCCCTGACCTTACAGAAGGCATACAGTACTCCCACATACGAACATATGGCTGCATTAAAATATATGTTTTTAACTTCAATCTTTTTCCGTTTTTAGTAATTTCAATTTTCGTAGTTTTCCGGTCAAATTGGGAATTCATTTTTTGGGAATGCAGGGTGTTACGGCACCGCGTAAAATGGCAATGGTCATTTTTTTGCGACACGCTGTCTTAAATTGCTTTCCATCAGGATGGTTACGGTCTTCGTGTCTCGCACATCCGGCGCTAATTAAATGTGCGGCTGGTCATGAGGCATCTATCAATAAACGCAGTACGAGGTGAAATGTTTAATTCGGCGAAGAGAGGAAAGCAGGGGGCGCACGTGTTCGCTCACTGGCAATGAAGAGTACTAGTACTACGTTGATTGATCTATTCGAGCAGCCAAAACAGTTATTAAAGTTTAAGTTAGTTTAGCAAAATCTTAATGAAAATGTTTCTTTTCTTTGTTCCAACATTTACAAAACTAGATTACCTTTCGATTGGCATCATGTAAGCTCTTAAGACAAAAAAGAAAAGTTATGGCTATTTGCGTGGAAGGTATTTCATCATCGACAAGGCTTTGTCGTGGTTTTTTTCACTCGTGTACAGTACCAACACGTGAGTGGCTCCCCTAGCGTCTCGATCTCGGCTGATAGAAATTTCTTTGATGTTGTCAAAGCTTTAGATTGTGTGAGAAATTGCAGCTTTTCATGTAGCAAGGAGCGGAAAAAGTTCGCCGAATTAAAAGCGATATTGCTCGTTCGCCGAAAGAAAAGTTTCCCCTCGTGCATATATATCTTAAGGTCAACTCGATTTGCAAGATTAATATTAACAAAATCAAAATCAATAAAGATCAGCCACTAATTGCAAACGCGTTTTTATTTCATTCATCATGTGGGTCATAATGTCACGTCACGTCAAGTCACGTCACGTCAAGTCACGTCACCCCATCAATGGGAAGGGGTTGACGTAACGGTGGGAAGGGGTTGACATAACGGTGGGAAGGGGTTGATGTGAAGGTCGGAAGGAGCTGATGTGAAGGTGGGAAGGGGCTGATGTGAAGGTGGGAAGGGGCTGATGTGACGGTGGGAAGGGGCTGATGTGACGGTGGGAAGGGGTTGACGTAACGGTGAGAAGGGGCTGATTTGAAGGTGGGAAGGGGTTGATGTGAAGTTGGAAAGGGGTTGACGTGACGGGACGTGACGTGCCCATCCCCATGGTACAGTTTTGTGTAAAGCTCTTCTCTATATATCGTACGGTGGTACCATAGGCTCGCGATCTCAAGGGACACTTTTCTGCCCTACCCGTGAATTTTAACCAACCTGGGCCGTGCCTATTGAGTGCCGTTCACCAAATTAACACTGTACGGACAAATATATGGAAAAGCACGACTGTGCAATCAATCAATCGAGCACAACGAGTAAGCTGTTTGAAATGAGCCAATCAGATAAGAGTGAATCAGATTGAACGTTCAATCGAGTGCAGGACCATACCGAGGGAGGCGGGACTTAGCTGTCCCTTCAGATCGCGAGCATACGGTATGTCATGTGGCCTTATTATTATGTTGTCAGCCATCGCCAATTTTACAGACGCAGTTTCGTTGCCAAAAATAAAGCATATGCTTATTAGGACTACTCTTCGGATACCAACTGTATATGCAACACAAATTAGCAGTGCATATTCATTTTAGTTCAAGTTGAAATCGAATCGATCGGCGGATTGATGAGATGGCTTTGCTAGTAGAGTACAATATAAGTCAGTATCTATGCAGTCTCCATATTTAAACGTCTTGTCGGTCAACGTAGTTATGATTAATGAGTGGAAGATTTGTTTTCAAAACATATGCCACCATTGCCTATATATTACAAGACATTTCGTGATGGGGGGGGGGGACCGAATGGAACCGGCTCGACTACTGTATAGACCACATCTGGAAGACAATCATAGAGTAAATACATTTATTAATGCGATTGGCATTCTAGATTTACGTTGTCATTCTCACATGATCTCACCTTTACCTTCTTGTGTCGTTCAGGGCGACGCTCACTATTCCCAGTCCTCGGACGGGTGCACCCTGTGTTGCTTTCTCTGGAGCGCCCAGGGTAGAAAAGGAAGCGCGTCAACAGTTTTCAGGACATGCAACCGTCCACAATGAAGGCCCCCCCCCACCACACACAAGTAGTAATTGCGTTTCCGAATAGATCGCCTCTAAGATTAAGCATACAGAAGGCGAGCTTTAGGGTGAAGGTTGAGAAACCCTTGGGTGTTTGACTGGTCCCTAATGCTGCGTCATAGAGCCTTAGCGTTCGTGGAGACTCCGAATAATGAATTGAGTCAGGTCTCTCCAGTTCCCATGAAGAGGCTCAGCCTTCGGCGGCAGAATCAATAATAGAGTAAAATCTAATCTAATTAGTGGCCAATGCGCAACAACACAACTGACAGGCATACGATCGAGACCCCCCCTCCTTCTGACCCCCGCCGGAGATCCACAGAGGTTGAGAGGGTAGTCTCAGTCACCTCTGTCGTGTCACTTTCCTGTTCTTTTTACCTGTTGTGCAGCCTGTTTTTTTTAACGATTCTACAGTCATCGTACTTTGTCTGGCTGTTCGCAATCTTGACTGCCAATTCCAACCAGACAACCCAAAAGCTCTAATCATCCGCGGCAGCACCACAGGTACAGGACCCCCTGACTCCCGCCGAACATCCACGCAAGGCAAGAAACTCTTCTGCTGAGCTTTTAACAGTTCGCACACCCATCCGTTGTCCGTTTGTATAGTCCTTCGCTCTATTTTCTCCTTCTTCATCCTGAGTCACTGACAATTTGACAGTAATCGTCTAAGTGTTGTTTGGCTCTTCACACAAAATGACCGACCATTTCAACCGGACAATAGAAACGCTCCAAAAAACCTTCCAAAATGTCAGCAAGCTCACAAATTCAACTCAACTCACCGCCACTCCGACTCAACTGTCATCATGGCTTGTGGTCATCCTCCTCCTCTGTGTGGTCGGTTCCGTCAGCAATGTCCTCGTCATCACTGTGGTCCTTCGCATCCGCGAACTCCGCACCAGCTGCGGCGTCCTCATCGCTCACCTCTCCGTCACCTACCTGATGCAGTGCGCGGTCATCGTCCCGCTGACCAGCGTGCGAATCTACAACCGTTTCGACGGCGGACCGGATTTCTGTCGAGTTGTTCAGTTTGTCAACTCGGCCATCGTGGTGACCGGGTACTACAACGAAGCTCTGTTAGCCGCCAACCGTCTGTTCGCCATCTGCTACCCCTACGGGTATCGAGTCTTCGCGAGACGGTCCCTCACCCTCGCCAGTCTGGCTCTGTGCTGGATCCTCGGAGGAGGCACCCGGATGCCGTTCGTTTTCAACAGCGGAGGCTTCTACAACTCCCTGCCAAACGGACAGTGCACCTTGACCACCACCACCAATCAGGGCACATTTTGGGCGATTGGCTGTATCTACTTCTGTTACGGATTTGTCGGCTTCGCAGCCGTTGCTATTTGCGCTAAATCAGCCATCGGGAAGTTCCACCGGCGAACTATCATTCCCCTTCCGGCGACCCAGTCGAGTGGGGGCAAATCGAACGGCGGTATGGCGATCGATGAAAGGGTTCCGGTTTCCCAGAGTCCAGCAGGGCGAGCCTATCAGCGGCGGATGCGACAGGCGCAGATGTTGATCATGACCTTCATCTGGAATTGCCTATGCAATTTTCCCATTACCATTGTGAACAGTGTGGCGCCACAGCTGTTTCGGTTGGATCCGATGTTTGGCTTGTGGATGCGGTTGCTGCTGGTCCTTTCGTTTGCTTTCCATCCGGTAAGGATTCTTTCTTCTTGTGGGACCGTGGGGTGAAATCACACCTTAGCTCCCTCAACTGGACTAACAGATTGTCTGGCCGTTTCAGATTCTGGTTTTCATGCTGAGCACAGATTATCGCAAAGCATTGAAAAGGTTATGCAGCTTCTGAACACATATGCGGATTGTCGGTTGGTATCATACATTACACCCGGAACATCGCCCATCGCGTCCATCGCCCGTTCACGGATTCCATGCATTAAAATGTATAAAGCTTTGTATCTCAGGCAAAGGTCTTTCCGCGAGAGAACTTGCGAAACGTGTGAGCAGAATGAATGAACGATTTAGAGTTTAATCTGCTCATAGTACGAGCTCAGTCGTGTTCAGTTCATTTCATCTCCAGTGCATATAGAACGTGATCAATGCACCATGACGTATGCCGAGTGGTTTTCAAAATGGTTCAATTCCAAAATGTATAGCGACCTGTAACATCAAGCTCCATACACGCAAATCAAACAATCAAGCATCTACCGGCGAAGAAAAATGCGTGAGTGAGTCGATTTATCGACCAAGTGGAGGGTGAGCCGAAATGCACACTTTGCCTCATACAAAACGGGAGCTGTTGTGGGTGCTTCTACATATTTCATATTTTTATTGGTCGATGAAAATCATCAAATGTTCATGCCGTGATAATAAACAAAAAAAACTTTAACCAATAACTGTCTAACAATCATGCTCTCTCCATTGATCCCGTGTCTTTAGGGTTGACAAACTCCGGTTTCAGGCCCTTCTTTCCCACCGCCTCAGCCGGAATATCCAGCCACTGCTTAAACAGCAAGTACTCCCGATATTGAGCCCTCTGCAGTTCTTGTAGTCGCTTCTCCATCTCGGCACCTCCTACGCGTACCCGGCCGTTATTCACCTGATAACCCTGCGCGGACTGCTGCCAAATCCCCTGATTGTTCAACGACCTCGTCTGTCGATTCAACAACAGTCCAGGATTTTGCACAGACTGCCGTGCAGCCTCGTATTGCTGCCGCTGTTGGGCGGTCATTGTCGGTGGAGGGTTCCCCGGCACCAGAGCCCGCTGTCCATTCGGCATCAACGGAGCAGGCAGCAAGTTTTGCTGTGCCTGACGAACTGCCGGTGGTCCGTTCGAGTGGAGGCTCTGATAGGGATTGACAAACGTCACGGGCGGGCCAGCCGGCAGAGATGCAGCGTTACCAAGCGGCATCGCTTGCTGTGGTAGTCCGTTTTGATGAGCCATGGCCTGCTGGAAGCCGGGAAGAGCTTGGATCATCGGGTTGACTGGGATGGGTTGTGTCTGGATGTTTTGCCGTACCCAGTCCATTTGGGCGCTGCTGTCGGCAATCGGCAGATGGATCGGAGCGGTTCGAGCCGGGGAACCGAGTTGCGGGATGTTTTGTTGCGCGAATGGTTGCTGCTGCAGCTGTTGGATCGAAGGAAAGGGCTGCGATTGAGCGGCCAGACTGGCTGACTGGAATTCGCTTTGTGCCTCTTGAAGGGTCTGTTGTTTAGGCAAGGTGATCGGTGGAATGCCTTGAGGTTGGGGTGGAATGTTGGACGGCTGGATCGGCAAAGCGTCTCCAAACAGGGCTTGGGACTGTGGTGCCGCATTAGCTGGCTGGACGTTGGGTTGTGCTACAACAGCAGGGCTCGTTGTTGGTTCCGGCTGCTGAGGCTTGTTGAAGAAGGCCGGATCGGCCTTCAAACGGGCAGCGTCTTCCACGGTGACTGGCTTGCCGTTTATGAATGCCGGCATGCCGTACAGATCGCCAAGGGTGCCGCTCGGACTGAGACTCGGATGGGTTGGGATAGGTCCGGTCGGTATCTGGTCGAAACCGTTGGTGTTGATGAACTTACGCATGGGCGGCACGTTTAAGGCCGGTAAGGTGACTTCCGGTGCGAGGGTTTCGGCCGCGTTGTGGGTGACTACGGGTGGATGTTGCGTGGTGGTGATGCCGGATTTGGCTTGTTTAGCTGCCCAGCCTTCGATGCGGCGGAAGAAGATGTAGGCGACGCGATGCCACTCGTCGGGTTGGTCGAGATAGGTGGCGTGGTGAGCGTCTTGGATGAGTTTCGTTTGGGAATTCGGTGCGTAGCCGAGACGCTTTTGGACTTGCGAGCCGAATGTGGAGTCTTTTGTGCCATAGACGGTTAAAATCGGTACCTACGTGCAAATTGCAGTTAAAAAATCAGCGGCAATAACTGATGGAAAAACGGAATCATATCGTCATATACGGAAAAAGACATGAAACTTTACGGACCTAGACAAACAGATTATCAAACAGACAGACAGACAGACAAATAAACAAACAAACAGATATACAGACAAACAGACAGACAAACAGACAGGCAGAAAGACAGACAGACAGGCAGACAGACAAACAAACAAACAGATATACAGACAGACAGACACACAGACAGACACACAGACACACAGACACACAGACACACAGACACACAGACACACAGACACACAGACACACAGACACACAGACAGACACACAGACACACAGACAGACACACAGACACACAGACAGACACACAGACAGACAGACACACAGACACACAGACAGACACACAGACAGACACACAGACAGGACAATACAATACATGCAGGTAGAACATGCGGACAGTACCTGAACTTTTTGGTAGTCAGCGGGCTTGTAGCGTTCTGTGGAAGTAGGAGCCAGGGCAACGAAACCCGTCACGTTAAAAGGTCTGGACATCAGATACGGAAGAGCGTACCCGCCGGACATGGATGGTGCAACCACGACGGGATTTCTAATACCGTGCGCTTGACAGAAGGCGTCGATGAACTGCGCGGCCTGTTCACCGAACATCACTTGGCCGGCGCTGTTTCCGAAACCGGGTAAGTCAATCGCAGTTGCGCGATATCCCATGGCTGCGAAGGTTTTCGTGGTGTCCACGGTGATCCACGTTTCCGAATTAAAGCGCGAACCGTGAAGAAGCAGAATGTCCATTCGGGATTTTGTTTTGGGGATGGATTCCCTGAAGAATACCGTGGTCACCTACAATGAACGGGAAATAAATGTTTTCAGTAAATCAACATAAATTTCATGTGGCAATTTTTTTCGTAATATTTTACGAATTCAAAATGAAAATTAATTGCTGACCCAATGTGCTGAACCGTTCAGACCAACAAATCGTATTACTGTAACTATTTTAGGGAAAGAAAAAAAATGCAACAACATCCGTTGATAGACGTAAGAAACCATCCCACGATGGGTACCTGAATGTCGCCTTTGGCCGTTTTCAGTTCAATATCCTCCTCGCCCGTCTCGACGGTCATCTCAAACACACTTCCGGCCACCTTGTCCGGCAACTCCAGAGGATCATCCCAATCCACACCGTCCCAAAAGTTGGGCCCGGTAAATTCCGGCACAGCTTCCTCCACCAGGTCGGCATTGATATCGTCTAGATTGTTCCCCGCTGCTGCGGGAACCGCGTCTTCATTACCGGGCACGTCCAGGGCGTTCTCCGAGTCGGAACCGGAGCCCTTCTCCGCGTCTGAGGGGGCATCCACGTCGGATGCTGGTCTTCTATAGGCCGCGGAATTGAAGGACGACGTGAACATAAACAGGCAGATACACGAGGCCACCAGGATCAAGGTAACCCATTGGGCGGCTCCTTGGTAGCGCAGTCGACGGAGTAGCTGACTGATTGCGGAAGTTGAGGAGCGCAGCCCTGGCTGACCGGACTTTTCCTCCATGATGATCTTTTTTGGAGGATGTGGAAAATTACGGAAGTGATGACGAAGACTCGATCACACTCTTCATCAGCCGATGGAGACACAGCATCAACGTTGCAGACGTTTCGCGTGTCTCTGTTGATGATGAACGGCCAACGGCGTGTCATACTCGCTCTTGTGTGTGCGCACCCTGAGACCACCTTGAACAGGTTGTGAGTGTTTGGTGCGGGGAGCCCGCGGCAACTTCGATTCGGCCGTTGTGCAGCATAGAATCTTTGAGAATTCTCTACCGGTTCAATGACTGCACTGCCTCCTTGTGTGTGTAGAGTATATATATATATATATATATATTCGCCAGTATATTGAACTGGATGGAGAATTCTGACACTTTTTGCCCCGACACTTAGGGATTCAATCCGATCGTTGTTGCAATGGCTGAATTAAAAGTGTAACCATTTTCAGTGGCCGCTTACCATATTCAATGAATAGTCCAGTCTCATTTATATATTGTCCAGTAGATCGGACCATTGAAGGAATTGTCTGTGCTTTGAACTCTAAAAGCTTAAAATGTTTTTTCCTTCTTCGCGATAAAACATCTCATTAAATATAACTGTAGATTCAATCAACAAGCAAGGAACTAGACGTCCAAGGAAGAGGATAGACCAAGGTGCATACTGCTTACTGTGGAGTACAGAGATCCCGGGGATTGCAAAAGATCCTAACAAACTACCGTATTAGAGCAGTGTAGGAGACGTGACGGTCGGTTGAACGTGTGAAGTTGAGTGATTGATTGATTGAGTGAAAGTTGAACTGTCCAGTCTGTTCGTTGCAGAGTGCTGTTCAGTTGGCAAGAATGATCGATAGTTTCCCGTGCTGTTTAAAAATCATTCCACTTCCGAGATGGTGCGAGCGCTGCCCAAAGAGCGCGCTCATTAAAGAAATAAATTAATTAATAAGTATTGACATTTTTTTAAATATTAAGCGATCGATTGACAACGGGTTTTTAGACCAGTGTACCGTATTCCCCCGATCTCAAGGGACAGTTAAGCCCCACCCCCTCCCCTCATCGGTTGACTGTTCAGTCGGATTCACTGTGTCGTGATTGGTTGAAATTTAAGCACAACTTGGCAGCGATTGATTGATTGATTAAGCGGGATTTTTTAACGCACACATTCAATCAGTTGATTGATTGATTGTAGGTAAACAATAGCAAACGGTGATGAACAGATAAGATAGATCCGGGGTGGATGAAATTAACTGGTAGGGCATAAAAGTGTCCCTTGAGATCGGGGGAATACGGTACCTCCTAGCGCTGGATTGTCTTTGATTGACTACTTTATCATAATTGCTCGTCCCAATTCCCCACCCAGTCAATCAATCAATGTATGACTTTTACATATTTTATGGTTGTGCAGTTGCAAAAATAAGTGATAAACCGAACAAAAACGATTGACATCCTGAAAGCGTCTTAGTTCTGGTGAAAGAAAAATATTCGATGTTAATTTTCTAGTCTTTACATTTTTCAAAAAAAGCGCATTCAGTTTGCTGAAAAATGATGCAGCATTTTTTGTCAGTAAGAGTTCAGGTCTGTGTTTCCTATCCAAATTAATTAAAATAAAATATCTATAATAAATATTTGAAGTATCTATAATTGAAATAATTGAAATAATAAAAATAATAGATTGATATAAATGTACATTGAATAAAAAATTAGATATTTTGAATGCAAAGAATTTCTCATAAGAGAGCTGGACCGATGGCGGCGCCACTATCGCATGCTTGGATGTTCTTGCTGAACTTGCTGCAGGCTGACCGCCATGTGATTGGAAGCGGAAGTTCCACGTCTGGTGCCACAAGAATCTTTTCTTTGTTGTTTAAGAACCGGCCAGGATGAGTGTAACATCTGTTCAAACTGGCACATTCTTTTGCGATACACGATGAACGCACACCATACTCGGGCTAGTTTGCCGTACGCTATGAAAGTCAGGTCGAGGAATACGAACGATGAGA
>LRSR01010645.1:0-16794 GCA_001579985.1 Hypsibius dujardini | reverse complement strand
GGTAAGAGGCGGAGCAAGGGGTGGTTTTCAAACAATGGAACATTCAACCACAGACCTGCAGCAGTTGCTTTGTTCCTGCTTTGTTCCATTTTCAAACGTGCCACCCCCTGCTCCGCCCCTTTTGCCCATACCTCGGATACTCCAGTGTACTCAATCATGTCGTTAACTGTATATCGAGGTTCCGTCGAGGGACAAAAATTATTTCTTCTTTCCTCGGGGAAACTTGACCATCGAGGCGCTGTGGGAGAACCGCATTGTGATGAAGACGCTGCAGATGAAGGACGCAGCCACTGCGACGAATTTTCTGCTGCGATTTCCCAAGTTACTATTGACACCGCCGAATGTCGTCTTTCGAATTTTTTCAAACGCGACTGCCAGTGATGGTCTGCATCTTTCGCAGATTACAACGCGCTGGTTTATGAGTGAGCTGCTTTATATGACGTGTTTATGAGAAAACTCCCGGTGTATACTGTACGCTCCCGATCTCAAGGGTCGATTTTAGGTCCGGCCCGAAAACACGTTCCGTCGCTCGCTTGGTTGTTCATTCAGATTCACATACACTTGTTGACTTAAAAATTTCGATTTCAATCAAGCAAGGTAGCATAGCCTGTCAGGCAAAAACCAACGGGCCAATCACAAACAAGTGAACGGAATTGAACGATCCGCTCAAGCTTAATTTGAATAAGCGGGGGTGGGGCATAATCGACCCTTGAGATTGGGAGCGTACAGTGTAATAATGGCAATGGTAATGGTAATGGTATAATGTACTGTACTGCACTGTAATATTAATAATAATAATAATAATAATAATAATAATAATAATATAATAATAATAATGGTAATGGTAATGGTATACTGTACTGTAATATTAATAATAATAATAACAATAATAATAAAAATGGTAATGGTAATGGTAATGGTATAATGTACTGTACTGTTTTATTTTTCAGCGGTGAACGAAGACGGTTTGGAGCTTGCAACGGCAGAATCAGCTGTGGGGGCCGGGCTGGTGTTGGGTGCCAGCAGCGATGGTGTGATCACAGTCACCATTGACAGCCCCTTCCTCTTCGCTGTGGTGAATAATTCCAGTCCGGTGGGATTTGACATGGGCGTTCTCGTTGGGGTTCGTGTTGAATCTTTTACGTAATTGGTTTACTATTACTAAACCTTGTTTTATAGGATGGGGAACTATTGTAGGTTTTGCAGATGTAGTTGAAATTGAAAGACACCGGCTTGACTTTTAGTCCGCAATAAATCAGAATAAAAAAAAGGTATTTTCTAGGACATTGCTGTAACACGTAAAACTAATTAAAAACAGTGTCTTAACTGCCCGTAGAATAATAATCTGGCTGTCTGCAATTAAGAAGGGGTGTGAGGTGAAATTTGTATTTCGGCTCACCCTCCATTTGGTCGATAAATCGGCTCACTCATGGGTTTCTCTTTGTTGGCAGGTGCTTGATTGTTTGATTTTTAGAACTGTGATATAGTACAGAAAATCAAACAATCAAGCACCCGCCATCAAAGAAAAACCCTATGAGTGAGCCGATTTATCGACCAAATGGGGGTGAGCCGAAATAAGGATTTCACCTCACACCATAAAGCCCGGCAGATAAGACGCCTGTTCCATATGGAGGGCCCTCTTATCTGTCCGGCTTTGAGCCGGTTAATGCCCGGTGCGCCAGACGTCTGTCTTCCATTCATAGTTCTGTTCAATTAAGGATAAACATTAATTTTCAATTTTTTGGTGACATTGAAAAATTCGTATTTTTTGAGCTTATCATTGTCCATTGTCGAGTTAAGATTACCAATGAAAACTGTTTCGTGCACTGGTCCGCACCGTATTTGGTTCAAACATCAATCAATTAATCGATCAATCAATATGTTTCCATGTGGGTTAACGGGTTAGCACGTTCTTCATCAGTAGTCAGTACAACTACAGTACTCATGGAAAAAAATCCGCGTACCAAGAGCAAATTCAACGTGGGTAATGAGAATAAGTAGTTTGCCCCCAGTCAGTAATACAATTTAGAATGTACAATGGTATTTCTCGTACTGTAGGTGCCCATTATGCATGCAAGCACAGTAATAACAAATATTGCATAATAATATCCGGCACCAAGGGATACCCCAAAAGCGCACGTCGCGGCCTGGCTTCAAGAATCATTCCGCTTCGTCAACCAATATGTTTCGAGTTCGCCCTTTCCCTGTAATCCAAATTGGGGACAATATATATAAATATATAAAATGCCCAGTTTGCGATATATAAATAAATATATATATATATTACATATCGGGAAAATTTTACGTGGCAGATAAAATCCAATATGTGAAACATCTCACCTTGATAGGAATCTTTCCCCGAGATTGCGTTTCGAAGCCTAGCTCGGCACTCAGCAGTTCCTTTGTTGTTGGACTTATATGTATTCGAGAAGCTGTGGCAATTTAAAAATACAATTATGCATGTACATTTAAACGCTTATTTCTTGCGGTATGAATAGAATCCTTTCTGAAGAGGTTATGAATTGTGACTTTACCTTCTCCATGACTTTCCATGCGACTTGCTGTATTTATCGTATCACCAAACCTATCAACACAAACAGAACTATTTTTCGCATTACTTTTCACACATGCAGGAAGGAAAGATTTAACATTTCACTACCAAAAGTTTCGGGGATCTATTCGGACTGTCGGATATCGAAGGATGATACAGCAAATTTATTTCTTTAATAAGTTTATAGTAATGCACAGCACTTACAGACAATACCGCGGCAATCTTGAGCCAACAATTCCGGCCACACATGGTCCTAAAATACCCATTTCCAAAAACCGTAAATAGGCTTTCCTGCCATTATTACAATCGATATGTATCTACACCTTAGGTGTGACTAATAAAGGGAGCTCACTCTTCGAGACCCAAAATCTAGAATTTGATCTACTGATAGAAGTCGGAGAACCCACCAGAATGTATCCCAATGCGAAGATGTAGCTGCGACTCGTCAACGGGCGATGTGAGTCGCGTATGCATCAATCTAATGGCCATCCGAGCGATCTCATCGGCATGTTTGGTGCCGTTCCGTTTTGGCAAACCACTGACCACCTGTTGATAAACAGATCAGCGGGAATTGTCCTCACTTTTGTCGACGGCACAAATGGAAACCCATAAAAATCAGTTAAGCGCATGCACAGCGGTGGAAAACGTTACACAGGCACAATTGATACTTATATACTGTCCTGTTCATGTAACTCTAACCAGACTTTTTCCCTTCTTCTGCTGATCTCAAGGTTTTAGTAAAGTGGACCTCAAAATTTATATCAAAGCATGATTTTCTTCAATAGTTTTCTAGGCAGAAATGAATTTGGAATCGATTGGCATCAAGGAAATATATTTCTGAAATGAAGGGGTGGAGTTATGTGGACTCTGTACAGGAATTTGTTCCATACTCTTACCATGTAGGAATCGTTGATGGTTTCGACTTTGTAGACATTGTACCCTTCCAAGATTACATCGAAAATACTGTAGACCGCGTTAAGCAAACCAATTGTTTGTATGGGAGTTGAGTTGGCGCAGATCGATCCGAACTCCGGAAAGTCACTGAAGAATACGGTAGCGCAGTCAAAAGACTCGCACGGCACGGCTTCTTTGTTGCGTAGTCGGTTAACAAATTCTCTGAAAACCGAATCTATAGTAAAGTAAGTAATCACATCACAGGAGCTTGATCCAGGTACTAGTTATGGCCGGTATGAGACTCACGCCGGAATCATCTCCCTCAGCAAGGCGTCCACGACACACTGCTCCTTAATTAATTCCTGTGCAATTTGAGAATATTGACGATTATTAACTGGAATGGAAAATGGAATTTGGAATGTTACTTCAGTCTGAGCCAGGACCGCGGCCTCCAAGTCTTCCGCATAACGTTCTAATCGGGAGAGGATCTTATCGATGAAGCCTTGCTTTTTGAATCTCCTTCCGAATTGGTCAGAAAACTTTTTTAAGGTTGGCCTATCCTTTGGATTGCTCAGGAGGCAGCTGCGCATCAGTTGCTGAAGCATTGGTGGAACGTCAGCAGTGATTGGGATTCGAGGGTTAATCCTTGATGTCAGGTCTTGGATTGCTTCTATATAATCAGTAAACAATTCGATTAGCACGCCGCCGGTAACGGTATTTACGGCTATGTCTGTGTCTGTGTCCACTGTAGTGTCTGTGTTTGTGTCATATGTCTGTGTCTGTATCTGTACATTTGCTTTGCTCATGCCTGAGCTTGCCTCTGCCTCTTTGTCTACTTCAGTGCAGCACTTGATCATGAAACTGACTTACGAAAACAGCTCGTTTCGTTCTCCAAAACCACATTCATCGGCGTGCACTGTGTGAAGACTTCCAGAACCACAAGTGCCACACTGTAAACATCAGCTGATTTGGAACCTTGATGCCGTGAGTCCTGAATCATTTCCGGTGCCATCCACAATTTTATTGTGTCCGCCGGCCTCGCCACATTCATCCCCGTCAAAATGGCAAGCATCTGGGTTGAGCCGAATCCACAAAGTTTCACGCAGAACCGTTGGTCTATCATCGCTGTCAGGCTGGAACAGGAACCGTGAAACTGGAGGTCCGACGTCTGAATGTAAGTGAGACCCTAAGATACGGTACCGAAATTGCAGGATACTGTATTAAAGGGCTGGAAATCAATTTGAAATCATTGATGTGTACCTCAAGAAGGTCCCATATCATGGAGGTCAGGAGGTCGACGTTTCTCGACTGAACGTTGTCTGCGTCTAGAAGCATTCTCAAACAACCGTGACTGCCAAATTCCCAGACCAGATACGTGAACGCCGGAGCTATAACGATCCCAATGAATCGTCCAACATTTTCACTGCGGAAATTTCGTATCTGTATTGAGAAAAGGAAGCACATTAGTTGTAAGTTTTTTTAGAAGAAAGGGCGTAACCGTACAGCAGCAAGGCATTTCCGCATTTGGCTCCGTCGGCTGATACTGTCTCGCGACACAGCGGGGATGACTGCCTCCGTCCAGACCACCCGTTTCTCATACATTCTCAGTTTGAACTGGAATTTCAGCAACATATCGTTTGAAGTGGCTTCTTGCGTGATGGTTGAACGGGATGGAAGAAGAGTGACGGCCGATGCGTCATCATTGAAGGGAACCGTATCGATGCTCCACCAGAGAGAGTTCTGATTCCGCATCTGATGGTAACGCCTACAGAATAGTACTTTCAGACATACAGATATATATACATATATTTGTGTATATGTAGAACAACTGGGAGTCAATTAATTGTTTGGCTGCTGTTGTGGGAACAATTTTACCGTAATGTACTTACCAATTGAAAAAGACTCCAAATACCAACAGAAGTATGGCAGTGATTGAACATACAACAGCAATAAGTAATGCCTTATCTATGCAAAGCGATCAAGAAGGTCACTTGAAACGTCTTTTTCTCCGGATATAGGATAAATTAATTGAACATGCGTTATACCGTCGCCTCGTTTATAGCATTTGTCGTTGAGAAATCCGCACACTGGCTGGTCAGGAGGTGCGGTTCCGTTGTACCAGACGGACGCTAGCTCCGACACCACGCTGAACCTTTTTGAGATGGTCGAGTAGAACCATGCTTTCTATAAGAAAATTCAATTTGACACAATAAGCGGCGTTGAGCTTTAAACATCGATGCAACAGGCATATCTGTCTCACCTGAAAGCTTCCGGAGGTCTTATTGAGCCGCACAAAATCTATGTCACCCTTCTTCATACCGGATTCATCCAGATAGACGTTCTGCAAGATGTCAAGATTGTACGTGCGATTCCTCAGCAAGTTGCTGAACTCCGTAGTAGTAAGAGTGTCCAGCCGTTTGTACGTTTCATTCAAAACCTAAAGCAAAATCAATAGGTTATTATTTACATATATATTCGCAGGGATGGTCACCGTAACGGGCAGATTCTATAATTTCTTACAGCAGCCATCGTCGCAATGGACAGGTACGCGCATATGACCACATCGTTCATCTGAAGGGGGCAAGGGATGACATCAACAACGGCAAATACACACTTGTTTTTAATGTCTATGTGCCCAAATTAAAGACACCTTTTAAGCTCTGGCCCAGCAAAATAGGGGGTCCGAATTCGAGTTAGTTTCAGTTAGCGCCTGCTGCTGCTTCTCAACGATAGATTGATTATTGATTGAACTGCTCCAATCATCGGAGAACAGAACGGATTAAAATTAGACAAAACATAATTATTCACAAAATCTTACACCAAAAGATAAATTTGCTCAATCAGTTGATCGATCGAAAACAGCTGCTCGCGTTGGCTGGATTTGGCTTGAACTCGGACCCCTTATTTTGCTGGGTCAAGGCTTAAAAGGTGGTTTTAACTTGGGCACATAGGCATTGAAAGCAAGTTTGTAGTCTTATTTTTGTATTCAGCGTGCATAAAGAAGTCAAACTGCTTAGGCATTCAGACCTGTTCATCGTCCGTCAAGGTTTTGTTGTAGTTCACCCGGGACACTTCGTTTATCGCCTCAAAAATCGGACTGGAAGTGGCGAGATCCGGAGTGGGATGATACATGAGCACGGTCGACTGGAAGGCACGGAACGCCGCCTACCAAACAGGCGGGAAGACATTTTTAATGAGCTTTCTGCAGTAGAAATCCCTTTATTCCAGATACTAAACAACCAGGAGAAAATCCAGGAGAACTCACCCGTGCATAACAACGCTCACGTCATACAGTAAGCGACAGATATTAATCTAACGAAGGGCCCCGGAAATGGGCAAAAGGGGCGAGGCAGGAGTAGTACTTGAACAATCAACCAATCAACTACGCTCCGATTGCGCCGGAACTTCGCTGGTTGATTGGTTGATTGGTCAAGCATTACTCCTGCCCCGCCCCTTTTGTCCATTTCCGGGACCATCCATTAGATTAAATTCTGTCGCTCAATGTACGAGTATTTTTATCGCAATAATATCGCTTCCGACTCTTTGATATTCATATTATTCTTATAATTAGGTGCCGAGGTCGTGTACCTCATCGTCTCTCCCATCCTCGCTGCGCCATTGGACGTCTCCCAAGGTCGGCTGCTTCGTCGACTCCGGCGCGATGAAAACCTACGAATTTATGCATCCACATTTAGGTCACAAAGATGAAACAATAATATCGCAAAAAAAGATCAAAGATTATGTGGCTACAGCTCTATCGACACGGCGCAGAACCAGAACATTTCCGGCAAGGGCGATACAATCAGTGTGGCAAGAAGAAATTACACAGGGAATACTTACGAAATCGCCACCGGTCATCAGCATTCTGTCAGCTGTGACCTACACAGCAATAACCGTACAGGTCCATTTTATTACGAACGGATGTAAATAAAAGTCTAGATTTTGGTTTCTTAATTTACGCCCTTGTTAGAGGCTGTAGCCGTTTTTGGCCGAACAGGCAAGCATAAGTCAACCATAACTCCCAATATTGACCAGTATTTATAATATTTTATTTACCAATATTTCTCGTAGAACACTTGGCCGAGTAAAGACGAACACAACTAAAATAATCAAGGAAATGTCCAGCAGAACTGAAATCCATGAGAGGAACAGCATTCGGAACACCTTACTGTACTCCCGGTGTTTACTGTACGCTCCCAATCTCAAGTGTCGATTTTAGGTCCGGTCCGAAAACACGTTCCGTCGCTCGCTTGGTTGTTCATTCAGATTCATTTAAACTTTATTGACTTCAAAATTTCGAAACCGAAATTATCATTTCAAACAAACAAGGTAGCATAGCCTGTCATGCAAAAACCAATCGACCAATCACGGACAAGTGAACGGAATTGAACGATCCGCTCAAGCTTAATGTGAATCATCGAGGGTGGGGCATAATCGACCTTGAGATCGGAAGCGTACAGTACGAATTGGTATCTGCCTTACTTCGGCTACGCGAACGAACGCTGTCCAGCATGACGTCATAGCGAGTGTCGTTCCTCGAGTCGAACGGGATAAGGTTTACGGAGTATTGACGGTCCGACTCCAGCTTCATCTGCACATTCTGACAGAGGAGGAAGTAGACGGTACTCAGAAGGGGCCACCGATTGATCTTGTCACACATCAGCGTCACCGTCCGCCACGAGTTTCGGTCCAGGAACATTTTCGCGGCATTAGCAAAACTCTGGATGTCAACCGGCCCGTAAGCCGTTACGGTGGGATATCGTTTCTTGTTTGTTAGCTGGAAACGAAGAGTCAGTCCAACAAACTGAAGCTACGAATAGGGAATATCATGGTTCTTGTAACTTACGCGTCCATCGCTCGCGGAACTACAAAGAACAATCATTACTGTACTACAAATTTCAGCGGTCACTTCAAGTGCGCGATATTTTTCAAAGGCTTTCAATTGAAAAACCGGACGGGTTTCTGAGAACCGAAACTTCGTATCGGAAACGGATTTGCGGAAACCCCGGATTCATGGCGGTTACGTACCTAGCGAGGAGAGGAACGTTCCATTCTGAAACCGAAGCCAGTAGTAAAGTATTAATCCTTTGCCATACATTATATATTGAGTCATGATACCCGCATAAAGTGTATGAGGTGAAATGTGTATTTCGGATTACCCTGCAGTTGGTCGATAAATCGGTTCACTCATGGGTTTCTCTTTGATGGCAGGTGCTTGATTGCTTGATTTCCGGAAACGCTATGGTTTACTAGGATATAGTACCGTAAAAGAAACAATCAAGCACCTGCCATCGAAGAGATTTATGAGTGAGTCAATTTATCGACCAACTGGAGGGTTAGCCGAGAGACAGACTTCTCCTCATAGTATTAAGAGGCGGATATTTCGAAGGGTTTCCGGCGACATTATTGGTTTTTACCTCTCGCGAAATCACCTAGAACCATTATTTCCAGGCTGCAACCTGCAACAGATGTGGCTTGTCATACCTTTACTTTGTCATAGGAAAAAAGATAGTAGTAGGAAAAGTAGATCCATAAACCATTATTTTGCAGCGTTCTTTAGACGCAGTCTAGGGTCGCCAAAAGAGATAAATTTCCGGTTGGAGTACTGTGCACTCTGGAAACACTTTGCTTGACTAGAAACCAACTCATTTGCTCCAAGAGAATTTAATTTCCGCCTAATGGACATCGTTTCAATACTACGAGATAAGTGCCATGGAACGGGCCACTTGACTTTCTCGTACCCTGGAATGGGCCACCCTGGAATCACAACTTCCACACAGGTTTTGGCTATCATCAAAATCCTGAACGACAGGAAATAATTGATAACCCAGTGGAACGCGTATCAAACATGAAAACAAATTGTGGGAACGTGTTTAAAAAACGAAATAAGCGGACGGTTGGAAAAAGCTCACTGTAGAGGACGCTGACTATGTAGTGACTCATCTGTTTTTGATTATCTGCGACAGAGCGCCCCTGCCGCCCGGTGGCCCATTCCAGGGCCCTCCCCTCATACTGTACTCCGTCTACCTCTACAGTGAACGCAGTCCGAGTAATAATAACAGCAATAAGATTGTGACGTTCCACAATCCAATCAATAATAACACTTGGCCAAAAAGCGATCTTTTATTAGCGATATGACGATTACGACGCCCAACTCCCACATCTGCTTTCCCCGTAATTATTCCCACTCAATCCATTTCGCTTTAACCGATGAAGCACGCGACCACAACCCAAACTTAACGACCTACACCCCAAAACACCTTCAACAATTCCCACAAAATGATGAACGATCATGACTGTCAAGTTACACTCACTCCTAATTTCGCAGTCCAATCGTGCAATTCGTACATGTGCATTGCAGAAACTATAAATTACGCATATTAAACGAATTGTTCTGTTTAAAAGGTGTTCGAAAATCAATTTGAAAATATCATCAATTGGCCAAGCAGTTCCAGTTCCATTGGACCTATATCATTTTTTCCCCCGAATTTTACATGACAACAAAGGAATAAAGATGTTATCAGACGTATTTTTTCAAGTCGTCCTATTAAGACGTTTCATTCTCCATACAAGTACTAGTACCAGGTTTTGGAAAGGGATTGAGAATATTGTAAACAAAATGGCATCGCGACCTCCGAATTCTCACACAAGGACGGTTCAATCGATTTCTGTCCACTCAACTGAACTTTAAAGTTGCGGGGCTGCTTGAAATTTGCAAAATACTGTTTACAATTGTTTAACACCTCACCTGGACACAGCAGGACGGTGAAGCCGTCCAACTGCTCGAGCATGGCGGACATCCGGCCCGCCACCGCCTGCATCTCCACACTCGCAGCATCGCACGGGAAGACACCGGGTAAATAAACCTGAAACCGGCGAATGGTATTCCACACCTGCAGCGCCTCCGGATACAACCGCTTAACCCGTTCGATGGCCACATCATAGGCCGGTCCGGTGGGCACCAATCCAAATCGTGGATGCTCACTCGTCACCATGACCAGGTTGATCACCGTGCCACTGCATGTTCTTAATACGAATGGATCATAACTCCACAAAAATACTACTACCGCCCCTATAATTAAGCGAGAAATCATAGCAGATGTGCCGGTCTCTCGATACTAAATAATCTAGTAAATATTTGCAGTAAAAAAAGCAGCAGGGGAAGTTGCAAAGAAAAGCCGTGACTGTTCCGTTAATCAAGGAAGAATTGACTGCGCCAGTTGACTGATGAAACGGAAGGTGGAACATTGTTTTTTATTGAAATTCCATTTTAGGCTGACTGACACTGACTGATGTGAAGGGTGATTGAAATGATCAATGAAAAACACGCCGCAATTAAATGAGTTATTGAAATGCCTGATACTAATAAAAATACAATAATTTTGACACTTCATTCGGGAACCTGCTCGTACCAATTAAACACGCATGTACATTGTACCAGAACATTAGGCGGGTCTGAAGTGCGCGGCATACCGGTATGTATATGTACCTTTAATTAATTTCCGTCTCCCAGAATATGCAAATTTACGAGTACTCTTATGAATGGCGCAATACAATCAAACTTAAGCGCCCATACGTAGCACTACTTGACACGCGAAGAGGTCCCAAATGAAATATTTGTGCAATGGGTTGTAGTCTGTGGTGGGTTTACGAGTTGTGTAAGAATCATGCGCTTGGCCACAAGGAAGGTAGAATTTTTTGTCCGTTTGCCGTGCTCAACTGACGTGACGATCCTCAATTTTTGCAACTTGTTAGGCTATTTTACGTGTCAAGTCCTTATTTTGAGGTCAGTGCTAAGCGCGCGTCATTGAGATAAAGTCATTGAGGTAATCTACACCAGAATGGTTTTCAGTTAGACATACCTTTGGTTGCAGTATCCGAAGCGGCTGAGGAGACAATGGTACATTTATTTATAGGTGTTTTGTCGCCGTTAACCAAAAACCGACTCTGGAGAGAGGAAGCCCGGGGGGGGGAGAGGAGAGGTTGGGGCGTTTTTCAAGTAGTGTTGTGAACCTTCTTTTTTCTTTTTATTTGGTTCGTTTTTCTGACTTTTTTTTGTTTGTTTGCATTGTCTGTTTTGTTTTTTGGTTTTATGTTTTGTTGGTGAGGTGAGATGGATTCAGTTTTCGTTGGTGCGGCGTTTGATAACATCGGAGCTGTTAAACTTATTTTTATTAGAGACTACGAACTGGCTACTCTTCAAGTATTTGTTGATCCGGGGAGCCAATCCCCGTTTGCCAGAGGGATTTTTGCGCAATAAATTTGTGCATAGTTACGCTAAACCGATTTTATTGGTCGGGGGATGGTTATATTCGGGTGTTTGCCCATAGTTTTATGGGTTGCATTTCAGTAACTACATATTGCGTTGCAAACATCATGGGACTTACTCGGAGAATTGAAAACGAACCCAGGAGCGCGTTCGGCCTGGGCAATCAACGAGCCGTATGGGATGCCCCTTGTTTCTTAAACTAAAACTTGATCTTGTCAAATATTCTCTTGTGGTTACAAATTGCTGAACAATCACTGGACATAATTATGCTGTCGGGCCAGAGCTCAGCGCATTCTGTCGGGCCAGAGCTCAGCGCATTCTGTCGGGCCAGAGCTCAGCACATTTTACAATAAAAACAGGAACCTTCATGTGAAAGAGACTCTGCAAGCCCATCAACTTTTGGCAATTGGGACGACTCCGAGACGAATAGCCCACAAGATCAAAGACAAGTAGAAGACAGTAAGAGAAATGTCAACATGTCTTACCTAAGAACATTCTTAATCAGTCTACGCTTTTAAAGCTCCGTCATCGAAGCGAGGAAAATATCCCGAGGGATAACGGCGCTGCGCAATTGAAAAAAGACCCAGATACAAATGTAAAACTATTGTGCGATCTGTTACCACAGGGCTCTCCACGAATATTGACGATTGACGAATATCCACGAGTATTTGTCACTCCCTCCAACATCCATGAGTGTGGGAAAATAAAAATTAATTTCAGTGGCAAGGAGGGCAGTAATTTAAGATTAGCTAAAACTTAATTTGAAACGAATCTGACAATAATTGAGCTTTTGAGGAATTTTCTCCTGAAAGTGTACTTTTGTGCCCGCCAATTTAAGCCGAAAAGTATACTACGAACTTCAGTTCCGCCAATCGTGTTTGGAGTTTAAACGAAAAACCGCTCATTGTAAGTTTCTCTATAGCTTCTCTATAAAAACCACGTTCTATTGGTTCTTGAAATTCAGCAGGACATTTTTGAGAAAAAATAATTTGCGCAAAAGTGCGAAAACAAGTACTTTCTACACATAAACATCGTTTTAGATCCGCTCCTAAAACATTTTGAGTTTCATAGAAAGCAACTCTTTTATGAGTTCTTCTTTTAGGGTTACTTTGTTTGCCACACTGCCTCTAGAACCAATTGATGGAAAGGCAGAATTTCAAAGGATTCACTAACACAATCAAGTAATGAAGCAATCAACCCACTGAGCCCGTGTTAAAAAGCAAAATCGGCCATTTTAGTCAGCGACCCCAGGAAGGTTTCCTGCGTGAGATTAAAAATTAGTTTTTATCATAAACTTAATTGAGGCTTCAGGTGTGGCGTTTTTGTCATTTGTGAGGCTTCAGGTGTGGCGTTTTTGTCATTTGTGAGGCTAGCGTCAATTGCACTCAGTTTGCGAGGCCACCGTTTGAAAACTATTCAATGTTCGTGGTGACCCCTGTAAGATGAAATTCGTTAAATTGTAAGGCAGTTTCTGATGTCCCTTAATAATTTTTAAGCCTTAATTGTGCGTTTCAAAAAGAACGAAGAAGCGTAAATGCGATCCCACCGTGTTCGATTGATAACAAAGCGACTGGACCTGCCTGTACGCGCTCGCAGCTCCTACGTATTTATTTTGAAGCGAAGACCCACACAATGTTGCGGCCCGGAATACGGGAGCAGGTTACGCTGCTTCTGCATAAAGTTTCGTGTTTTTTTGTTTGGCCAATCATCTCGTGGTGCACCTTTTACTTCGCGCAGCAAGTTCCCTTAGTTAATATATTTACGAGCACTCTTTTCATCCGTATTTGTGGAGCATTCAATTACAATTAGAAAACGGAAAGACGGATGGCAAAGGAGCGAACGAACAGACCAAAAACCGAACGAACAGACCAAAAATCGAACGGAAGGATGGTCGGACGGAAGGAAGCAAGAACGGCCCAGTGCGAAATTATTGACCTTCCATAATTACTGCAGAATATTATTCGGCACTCTGGGATAGCCCAAAGCGCACGTCACCGCCTGGCTTCAAGGATCATTCCATCTCGTCAACCAATATGTTTATTGTTCGCCTTTTCCCTCTAGTCCAAATTGGGGACAATAGATATATATAAAATGCCCAGTTTGATATATATAAATATATATATATATTGCAAATCGGGAAATTTTCACGGGCAATTAAAACTAAATACGTGGAACACTTCTCGATCCCTGTATTCATCGTATCACCAAATCTATCAACACGGACAGAATGTTCCCTATGTCTGTTTGTCTTGTCTGTCTGTCTGTCTGGCTGCCTGCCTGTGTGCCTGGTTATCTACCTGAAATACGCAGAACTTCATTACTACTTCCAATTCCAACCAGTGTCACGGCTTGATTGTCCGTCAAGCCTCATGTTTTTATGGCATGAATGTTCAAGAACTTTTTTTACGCACCTTTGCGCTAACCGGCACATGTTGGTCATTGGCTTCAAAAATTGTCATCTCCTTGTTAGCCAACGACGTCACCTGATCGCGGCACGCCCAAATCATCTCAATTTGTTTACGCAATCAGCCTATCCCAAGTCGTCAGTGCCTGGTTTGATCTTGCCTTTCCTGCAAAACACATTGGAACTGTTGTCATGTCAGGATATTTTTTCAGGAAGTTTTAATGTAACACAAATCCGGTCAACAATTTTTTAAGGTCATGCTGCGCACGCTCCGCACGCTCCGCACGCTTGCCCTCGTTTTCATCACTGAATCTAGCATACGAAAACTAGGTATGTTAAGGAACTGAAATTTTTCTATATAGCGAACAAGGAATTAGTACAAATAAGAATGCTTTGCAGTAGAGCAGTATGTACTCATGTGGCAAAAGACTTCTGTTGACCGAATCAAGCCATTTGTCTCGGTTAGTGCAGCAGTGCTATGCATTACTGACTTCGGTAGCTTGAATCGGGTTTACATTGGATTTGAAAGATTGGGTATACACAAGACTGCAGTGCATGTACCTTTTCCCCAATAATTTTCAGGCTTTCTTTCACGTTAATTTTTTTATGGAAACTGCAATAGGACTTCCAAAAAATGTGTAACATTAAGGCCATTTAATCTCACACAAACCGTTTTAATCTCACACAAATCGTTTTAATCTCACACCTTTTGCGTAATGTCACACACTAAACTAATCCCTGGCAAAACGAAGAAAGAAAAAGGAACCGAAGAAGTCGAAAAATGGCAGAAATGTGACAGAAAATGGCACATGTGTACAGCTGTGGACCCTTGAGACCACACCCTTGAGGGTGGACCCCTAGATCAGCCCCCTAGCATTATTGTTTTGCCCCTCCTTCTCCCCCCCCCCCGGGGACCGAACCATACCCTACGTCGCGTGGCTAGCCGGTCAATGTTATTTTATCCATACCAAGTTTGCAAATTGGCAATTCATACTTGAACAAAAACCAAAGTCTTCTTTAACTACTATACATATCTGTAGTTTATATAACCGCTGTTTTTTTGGGGCTACATTTTTGGGGGAGGGGGCAGAAAACCGGGGTTCGGGAGATGTAAGCCTCGACTGTGACAGACGGCCGCCGGACCTAATCGGATGAAAGCCCCAACCGTCGGGTCAATGAACGGCATCCGTACCGTGGAGAATTTGTTTTTGCGCGATACACTGTCGAAGGCTGGTGATTCGTGCGGCCGATCGACGGAAATTCCGGCAGGTTTGCGGACCCTTGAAAAGGCTGGCAGCCAATCCGGAAGGTTTATATACAGTACCTTTAAGGAATTTTACCAACATAAGGAAGGTTTATATACCTGTATAAGGAATTCCGGAATAAGGATGGCTGGGCCTGAAGACTTATAGATCTTCTAAAACGTGAACGGTTACACAGGAAAGGGTGGAAGCCGTCCGGAAGGTGGACGATTTCTCCGGAATGGTTTGCGGCCATCGGGCAATTTGACGGCCGGTCAGTCGAATAAGCTGGCTATCTGCAATCAACAAGGGATTTGAGGTGAAATATGTATTCCTGCTCACTCTCCATTATGTCGATAAATCGGCTCACTCATGGGGTTTTCTTTCACGGAAGGTGCTTGATTGTTTGATTTTCTGAAGTGCTATAGTATACTAAGATATTGAGCAAAAAATCAAGCACCTGCTATCAAAAAGAAACCCATGAGTGAGCCGACTTACCGACCAAATGGAGGGTGAGCCGATAAAGATTTCACCTCATACCTTAAATGCCGCGCAGATAAGACGCCTGCTCCATATGGAGAGCCCTCTTATCTGTCCGATTTTGAGCCGGTTGATTCCCGGTAAAAATCCAAAGGGGGGGAGCATTGGTATGATTTTGCTATTTTATGTAAAAAACGTCAGGGGGTACCCTTGGGTCACTTTTTCGATTTTCGGACGGGGGGGGGCAATTGCCCACTTGCCACCCCCTAGTACGCGCCACTGCATAGGATTACCTATAAAAACTGTTTCGTGCACTGGTCCCTACCATAATAGGTTCAAACATCAATCAATCGATGAGTTTCCTTAGTAGTCACAAAATCGGATGCCTTGTTGAGCACTGGCCACATGTCAGTCAACAATCCAACTCACAAGGGGTCGGAACGGGTCATGACACCCCGATTTCCCTGAAATTTGTTTTGCGAATAGTGGGCTTAAAATGAAGATTTTAGAAAAATATTTCAGCGGCCCTCGAGGTCTGGTATCGGCAGGAACAAAATCGAAAGCTTCCGCGGTTTCAGAACAAAAGAAAGGAAGAAGAATAACACACTGATCAAGCATAAATCGGGCCATAACACAAAGTGGTGCGGGAATTCTTCTTCCTTATTGTTTTCTGAAACCGCGGATGTGATTGCGGTTGATTCCAAAAATTTTCACACCTGCCCCACTTCAAATTCAATTTGGAATCGATTGACATCAGCATCTTTTTTGGATGCCAGGGGGCGGAGCTATGGGTCATTTCTGCAACTTAACTCGGAAGCCTAGATTAAAACTAGCCCTTAGCTCCGCCCCCTGGCATCCAGAAACAATTCTACTGATGTCAATCGATTCGAAATCGAATTGAACGTGGGCGTGTGTCAGAAATCTTGAAATCAATCGTTTTCCAAATTTGGGATGT
>LRSR01010643.1:12500-14717 GCA_001579985.1 Hypsibius dujardini | reverse complement strand
ACACTCCCTTGCGAGTGGTCGCTTGACCGGTTGATTGACTCGGCCACCCCTGGCCGAGTTTGTTTCTCTGTAGCTGTAGTCGGTCGATTGATCAATTGTCCGCAATGGCCGCTGCATCCGGTGGATTTATTCGCAAGTGTGAGCTCTGCGGTCGGAACGATTTCGGACCTGCTGGTTGGGCAAAGCATCGGCCTGGAGGTGGACGCGCCAACATCTGTGTCAAGGATGAACGGGACAACAAGTACGGAATAAGGCCTGTCATCGGTGCTGCCGCTCCACTCAGTCCAGTCGCCGGGCTTGCACCTTTGCCAGCCGACGACGACCTGCCCACACAACTACACCTCCTTTGCCAGTCCAACCGCCTCTTCGACCGGGTGCCGCTTGCAGCTCGCCACGCCGTCGCCGAATCCCTCACCAAATCACTGGCAGATATTTGCAGCTCCAACACGACATTCAACTGGGGCCACCTCCTCACTTTCCCTTACAGGGCCTTCTCCAAGCCGGATAAGCCGTCCAATTGCAAGCTGGCCACCATCAGAAAACGCAACCTGGGCAGAACCGGTAACTTCCTGGCTATGTCGAGGAAGACCACATCGGTAGCGGCAAAAGGTTCCGACGATAAATTGCGTAAAGCGGTTGAGAAGAAGATGCAGGCCGGCAATATCAGCGGAGCTGTTAAAATGTTGTCTTCTGACGAGTCGGTGGCACCATGCACAGCCGAAACGTACAATGCCCTCCGGAAAAAGGACCCACAAGCACCTGCCGGCGCTGTTTTCCCGGCCGAACCACAAGCCGATAGCGTTACTGCCGAGCCCATCAGGCCGGAAGAGGTCCGGGAGGCCATCCTCTCTTTCCCAAACGGCTCATCTGGCGGTCTGGATGGCATGTCCCCGGAGCATCTGAAGAATTTGGTGGCGGAGTCCAATGGGGAGATGGTGTGCGGCTGATTGGTCGCATTGTAGCAGTCCTCAACGTCATGCTCCGTGGAGAAGTTCCTACCAGTGTTTGTCTTCTTCTATACGGAGCAACATTGACGGCGCTGAGGAAAAAGGACGGCGGCATTCGGCGTCACCCGGAAGCTGATTATGTCACTGCAGGCCCCGCTCAAGACTTTCTACCTGGACGATGGAACCGTCGGCGGGACGGTGAAGGAAGTGCTGGACGACCTGGCTCGGGTGGTGGACCTCGGAACAAAAGTCGGTCTGTCCCTCAACCTCTCCGAATGCGAGGCCTTTGTTTATGGTGGCAACGCGGCGTCTCGCGCAGCAGCAACTGCAACAATCCTACAGTCCGCCCCTGATGTCCGCTTCCCATCGTCAGAGGGGTTGGAACTGCTGGGTGCTCCACTAATGCTATGGACGGTGTCAGCCCAGCCATTGACAGGAAGACGGCTGCCATCACTCTCCTCACCAGCCGGCTGCCTCTCCTGGCTGCTCACCAGGCCCTTTTTCTCCTCAAAAATTGCCTGGCTGCGCCGAAGATGCTCCATCTCCTGCGGTGCTCACCCACCTTTACCCGGCTCGACTCGCTCGTGGCATTCGACACCGTAATACGGAACAGAGTAGCTACAATCACCAACACGGAAATGTCCGACGCTGTGTGGAAGCAGGCATCTCTCCCGGTCAGCAGAGGCGGTCTCGGTATCAGACGAACAGAGGATCTTTCTCTCCCAGCCTTCCTGGCTTCGGTCCATTCTGTTCACCACCTGATACTGGAGATTGCCTCTGCCGCCGACCTAGACGCCATCACCGCGGATGCTGCTATCCAGTGGAGCGCCGCCACCACCCACCAGCCTCCAGACCAGCCGCGAATCCAGAAGTTGTGGGACCGACCGATCGTCGAACAGGCTGTTCAAGACGTTTTTGCTGCCGTGGGGGAAGTGGGACGTGCGAGACTGCTAGCAGTGACGTCCGAGTTTGCAGGGGCCTGGTTGAACACATTACCTGTCTCTTCATTAGGTAACCTCCTCGATGACAATCAGCTCCGCATCACCGTCGCCCTCCGCCTCGGGGCCACAGTGTGCCAACCTCATCATTGCCAAGCCTGCGGAA
Organism: Hypsibius dujardini; assembly: GCA_001579985.1. NCBI lineage: Eukaryota > Metazoa > Tardigrada > Eutardigrada > Parachela > Hypsibiidae > Hypsibius > Hypsibius dujardini. The sequence goes on along the minus strand of LRSR01010643.1, from coordinate 12,666 downwards.
AAGAGGTCAGAGAGGATGGCCATCACGGTTTGTCCTGCGCGTACGGCGACAGCCGTGGCAGTCGGCATGCCGCCATCAACGACGTAGTTCAACGGGCTCTCGTGAGTGCAGGCATACCAGCTATCCTGGAGCCGCCAGGACTCTGCAGAGCTGACGGGAAACGGCC
>LRSR01010643.1:0-7500 GCA_001579985.1 Hypsibius dujardini | reverse complement strand
GCCGGGTGTTTGCTCAGAAATATGGAGCGGTCCCCTACCCTAAGATAGAAAAAAACCCAGAAGGTACTTGGGACAGACTTGAGCTAAAAAGCATGGAAACAGACCAAGAGAAAAGGTAGCGCAGAAAAAGGAAATGTGAAAAGAGAAACTGAAGGCGATAAAAATGTAGAAGTTGTTAAAAATTCCAGCAAAGTTTAGTAGTTATAAGAATTATAGTGGTTATAATGCGGGATGATAGCCAGATAAGTAGCAGAACAGTTGACAGTCAGAAAGGGCGGCAGTGACACCAGATTTCCCAAATCGACGGATGGAAAACCGACTTAATCAAAAATACGAAATGAAATTGAGGCTGCAATTTAGAAATATTTTACAAGATTAAGCAGGCAATAAGGTGACCAGACGACAACATATAAAACATAAATAATACCGCGCGACACAGGCAAACATAGCAACAGGCGGACAAGCAGAAAGACAAGTAGGCATGCAGGCAGGCAGGCAGGCAGGCAAGCAAAGAAAACAGGCAGAATGGCAAGCATTCAGGCAGGCAGAAAGAAAGACAGGTAGGCAGGCAGTGAGGCAGGCAGACAAGCAGAAAGAGACAGAAAAGCAAGCAGGCAAACAGGCAAACAAGCAGAAAGAAATAGAAGCAGGCATGCAGGCAAGCAGAGAGGCTTGTAAGCAAGCATGCAGGCAGACAAGCAAACAGGCAGAAAGGCAGCCAGGCAGGCAGCCAGGCGGACAGGCAGGCAGGCAGGCAAGCAGAAAAAGAGGCACAAAGGCAGGCAGAGAGGCCTGTAAACGAGCAAGCAAGCAGAAAGTCAAGCAAGCAATCAGGCAGGCCTAGGCAGGCAGGCGATGGGGTTTTCAGCACAACTCTTACTGTGGTGCGTAAATGGGAGGTTTCAATCGATTGATTGATCAAAAATACGGATTTCGGTTTTGCGTGGCAGCCAAATTCAATTAATCAATCAACGGCCGTGTGGCACGGAAAATCAATATCCGTAATCTCGATCAATCAATCCATCAGAGCCTCCCACAAATGCACCACTGTAAGAGCTGTGTCGAAACTTCATCGCACGCACTTCCGGTTGGACGCCAGACCTCGAACCAATTGCTCCATGGTATTTTCAAATCCCGTTGTGGCGAATTTGCCCTGAAAAGTTTAATGCGATGAGTTTCGGGGAAGAAAACCGCCGCGACCTCCTAGACACGAATGCACCTTTTTGCTGGTAGTGGTCGCGGCGGTTTTCTTCCCCGAGGCTTACCGCAATGAGATTTTCAGGGTGAATCTGTTTTACGGGACTTGAGTAAACCCTCACGCAACTGGTTTGGGGACTGACGTCCGACGGGAGTGCGTTCGATGGGGTTCGGCACAACTCTTACAGTGGTGCGTTTGTGGGCGACTTCGGTCGATTGATTGATCGAAAATACGGATTTTAATTTTGCTTGCCTTACGGCCGTTGATCGGTTGATTAAGTTTGACAGACGCAAAACCAAAATCCGTTTCCGAAAAAAATCGCCGCGACCTCCTGGACACGAACGCACCTTTTTGCTGGCAGTGTTGAAGTGGTCGCGGTGGTTTCCTTCCCCGAAGCTCATCGCATCACGCTTTTCAAAGCAAATCTGTCTCGATGGGACTTAAGTTAATGGTTCGGAGTCTATGGTCCAACCGGAAGTGCGTGCGATGGGGTTTCGGCCGCGACCTCCTCGATACAAGTGCACCTTTTTGTTGGGAAAGTTGAGGTCCTACCGCAGCAAGCCGACGAATTTGGCGGTTGCGTCCAACTGTTTAAGATCCTGTACAAAACACTAAGCCACGACCGCACATACCAATTTCAAACCGTTTATCTTGAAAAAAAAAAAGAATTATCAAAACTTGACCGCTCGGGTCCCGACCCGACACTGCCACCCGTTTTCTTGTTTGATTCTGAAATCCGAGTTGATGAGCTATTCAGTTGTCCAGGAGTCGAGTCTGTAAAATTTACCCCTGGTTCAAGTGCGTTTGTTACAATATTATTGGTTAATTACATTGGATATTGGATAATTGGTTTTTTGGATAACAAGGACGCCTTGCTTTTACGAAACGTAAGCAGGTGTAGGCCCCGCACCTTTAGAAGGTTAGGAGGATCCAATAACATGTACTGTGTTTGTCCTAACATCGCTCTTTCAGTCCGTTCAGTCGTTTCAGTGACATATGACAATTATTGCGCAATCACTGACCGTTGGGGTCCTTGCTGGACACTTTTCCCATTTTTTATTACGGATATGAGATGCTGAGTTGTTCATCTGCTTAGTTATGTCAGAGTTTAGCCAGTTCATTAAAGTGCGTTAATTATTGCGCAATAGTCGACCGCTCGGGTCCAAACTGGACATTAACATTCTTTTCCTCTTCGATTAACGAAAATCCCGTTTGTCAACTTACTCATTTGATAATATTGGATAATTATTGGATAATTGGATAGTTGGTTAATTGGATAACTGGATAAGTTCTTTATCAGTTCTGCCAAACATCATCACCGTTTTATTACCCTCATTACAAAATTTTTGACCTTTTTTATTTGACTGAAGGGACTTCGTACCCTCAACCCATACCGACCATCCCTCGTTCAATCCGTTTAGTCGATTCAGTCCGTTTAGTGAGATGTGTCAAATATTGCGCTATCTTTGACCGTTGGGATCCTTGCTAAACACAAATTTCATTTTTTTTTCCATTCTAGGATACCGAATAAGTTACTTGCCAAATACATTGGTGCTCAGCTGAGTCATTCGAACTTCAGTCGGTTCAATAAGTGAATCAATATTTTTTATCAAACACGTGACTTTTTATTATAACTTAACATATTAACGGTAAAAAAGATGAATGAGATATTCATAACTAGCGCCCAAACGGCTTTCAGAATGAAAAACAAACAGTATCATTCAAACATTGTACACCCATCAAAACCCATTCATTCTTCCTGACGATCTTGTCGAAAACTGAGTTTATCACTGTGAGACCAATCAGATTGGAGCTATAAAATTCGAGCGGTTTGCCATAAGAATCAAACACTTCAGTCAATTCCTGTTGTGATTGAAGAAAAGCCACCCAAATGCTTACTGAGCTGTCGTTGTTTGAACAGTTTGCAATGTGAGCAGATAGAAGTTGACGATTGCAGTCATGATTTACGAAAAAAATCCGGAGAAAAAAAACCGCAAATTAGATGGAATTGCAATAATTTTATTGTAATTCAAATCCGCGACCAATTGTATAGTAACCAATAACCAGTTAATTCGGTAATGACTTTACGGTTGCTATTCAATATTCAATAGAGTATCAAAAAGTAACAAAGCGTAAAACCATATAATTTTTGAAAGGTGCTCACTCCACGATAGAAATGGACTTGAATTTTTTTTTTATTAGTCTCGGAGTTTGACGTCCGGTTACGAAGGGTGCAAAATCGACTGCTAGATGGCGTAACCCTGTTCGTAATCGGTTCTGTTGGTCCACTAGGTAAATGTGTTTGTGAAATTTAATGATGAGCATTCGAGCAATAAAGAATCGGGGTGGCGGTTCTCTTTGCTTTCGTTCCTTCCTTCTCTCTTCGCGGCTTTCCCGAATGTCGAATTTTAACTCTATGGGTTTCAAAACAACTTTAAACAAAACTCTCTAAAAACTCTAGTACTCTCTAAAACATGTTAAAGCTATGTCCCGCAAACCCAGCCCCATTAAATTGTTCCAATCATCTAATGATTGGATGATTGGGTGACTATTTTTTGAATAGCGTTTTTACGCAATTTCAATTAAAATTAACTCCGCACCGCGCGCTTGCATTCTTCCCCCATTTCCTGCTGGTTGATCGGCCATTTTGGTAAGGATAATTTCGGAATTGCCCAATCATGTCGAAACCTATTGAGGGTTTCCTGATTAAGAACCGAAACCTCGAAAAGAAATCGCATCCCCCCGGAGCCTATTCCAGCTGAACGATTGACCGGTTGATTGCCCCATCCGCTTCCATTGTCAGCCTTAATCTTCACTTCATCTGGCGGATCGGTTGATTGCCACCTCTGTGGACGAAAATGCAAAGGAGCCGGCAGACTGCGGATGCACCAAGGCACTAATGCCTGCCTGACTGCCCAAGCTACCGGAAAATATCGCAACCAGTCACCAGCAGCTCTAATTCATGCAACGCCACCAGCACCTCCCGTCTCGGCCCCTCTGTCTGCATCCCTGCGGGAACTTCGGCAGTCTAACCAAGTTGTCCGTCGCATCCCAAAAGCCGCCCGGCATGCCGCCGCGGAGGCGTTCCTCACAAAGCTCTCGGACTGCATAGACGGTCAGGGAGAAGGGGCATGGAGCCGCCTACTCCAATTTTTTTACGCCGCGTTCAGTTTGCCAGCTACAAAAGAAGAGAGAAAGGAGTCTCTCTCTTCGCTTGTCAAGCGATACCTGGCCCGCACCACTGCCTTCCTCACAACGCGTGAGAAGAACAAGCCCGTTTCTGCTTCATCAACGCTCAAATTGCAGAAAGCGGTGTTGAGGAAGATGAATGACGGGGACGTTTCCGGAGCAGTTCGCGTCCTCACATCGGTAGATGCGATTGCAGCACCAACTGCAAATATCCTCGGCAGTCTCCGCACCAAACATCCCGCCGCCAACCCGGATACCATTTTTCCAGACCCACCGAGTGCTGCAGACCCCAAGCCGCCAGACGTGACGTCAGGTGAAGTGGAAGAGGCGATCAAGTCCTTCCCAAATGGGTCGGCAGGGGGTTTCGATGGTCTACTGCCCCAACATCTCAAGGACATGACGAGCGGGGCAGTCGGTGACTTACAAGGGGCTCCCCCCACTCTGTGACCCAAAATCTCTTACTTCTACTGCATTTCAAAAATGCGTAAAAATGTGCTCTTGCTCTCTCCGTTGAGAAAAGTTCCCCGTTTCCAAAACTTGTATTTTTAAAAAATAAAAAACTCTTCAGAGGTGGTATATAGAGAGCGCTATACGTGTTACCATCTGCCGTTTAGACTGACTGATGTATTTGGAGGAAAGCAAAAACGTTTGAAATTATGCATGCAAAGAATCCCTGTGACATTGTCGATTGATTAATTGATTTTGCAATAAGTATGAAAAACTTCGTAGGATTAAATTTCGATGCGAGTGCTCAATTTTTAAATCATTTTCGTGTCAGCACAACTTATTTCACTTTAACGAAGTTTTCAGCTTATTGTACTACACAAGTTTATAGTACGAATATGGATGATTTCGAACTAGTTTATGATAATGGGCTGCCTTGTGATGTTTCCGTGACTGTTGAGGAGCTAATGGTGCTTGACGATCGGCTGATGGATGTGGACGAACCAGACAATTCGGCGCCCGAATCATCTTCCCACGAAGTGTTTGAGCCAAATTCCGACCATGGAAACCTCAAGCGGGGATCTGGATGGAAGAATGCACCAAGTCTGGAGTACAAGATGCAGGCGGTTGCGTATTGGAAGTCCGGGAAAAAAAAGCGATTATCTCTTCCAAACGTTCAGAACAGATTCGTACTAGTGACATCGAAGTCATTGCTTTTTAAATGGGCTCAGCAAATTGATCCGAAGTCACGACTGGGAAAGATGCGAAGAATTTTTGAGATTACCAAGGCAGCGTTTGATAAGGTAAGTTCTACTTGTGCTTGATTGGTTGATTTGTTTCAACGTGTTGCCACATTTTTATCGTGCGCTCAAACGATTGATTGATTGATTGATAATGCATATGCAGGCAGAAGGCGAACTTACCATCATCCACGACTGCGACCTCACCAAATGGGCTAGAGATGCGGCGGGGGAGGTTGAGCTGAGTTCTTTCCGAGTCTCCAAACACTGGATCCAGCGCTTCAAAAAGCTAAACAATATTGGCGACAGAAAAATCACTGAATACGTCACGCGGAGGATGGTAGAGAATGAGGCGGACCGTTACATCGCTGCGGCTGATTTTGTGCAGTATGTCAAGGAACTCATCACGTCGTACGGACCTGACTGCGTGCTGAATGCCGATCAGAGCGGCTTTCAATACGAAATCCATTCGGGAAAAACGTTGCGGACGCGCGGTATAATTTGTCTGTCTGTCGGTTGATTAGTGGGTCGGTTTTTCGGTCTGTCTGTCGGTCTGTCTGTCGGTCTGTCTGTCGGTCGGTCTGTTTGTCTGCGTATCTACCTGCCTACATGTCTATGTTTCGGAATGCCTCTGCTTTTACATGTATTGTCAATCATTGTTTAGTCCGACTTTCCGACCTTTTAGGTACGAAGAAAGTGAAAGCTTGTGTCCAGTCGATTTCCAAGATGACGCATTCATACACAATCATGCCCATTATTGATGCCAACGGCAAGTTGTTTTCGCCTCTTTTCATTGTGATGAAGGAGGTGACGGGTGACACCTTCGGTCCTCAAGTCCAGCGGGATCTTTTTACGGCGCCTAATATCCTGGTCACTGCGTCCAGTTCCGGCAAGATGAAGAGGGAGCACCTCAAGGTGTCGTTGGAGGAAGTTTTTTTCCCGCATGTTGGTGATCGGACTGTTCTTGTAATTGATTCGTGGTCCACTTACAAGAATACGGCGCTGTTGGACGCTGCCACACCTCAGGGTCGCCACGTCCAAATCGTCACCGTTCCACCTGAAACCACGCCCTTGTGCCAGCCGTTGGATGTCTTCGGTTTCCGAATGTGGAAAACCTTTGTCCGAAAGATCTGGGACTGGGTTGTTCGTGACGACATCCGTTTTTGATTGAATTTCATCTCCAGGAAAGGAAAAAATTTGAAATTTACATGTTTTAAATGTTCTAGCTCAACTACTTTTAAATGCAAATGTTCTTGAGCTCGAGGATAAGTCGCTGAAACAAAACAAACAATCGCTCAAATAATGATTTTTTTTCTATGAACCTTTTCCTTTGCAGAATTTCCTACTCAAAAATGAGTTATAAAAAACTAACTCCTTATTTCGATTTAAAAAAATTAGCAACAGGGAGCAATTATTTTATACTTTCAACAACTAAAAATATACGACACTATGTTTTGCATTCTTATCGAACAAATTTTTTTTATTTCATTGTCCCACTGAATTTTTCGATCTTTTATTGACAAAGTTCTTAGCGCTCAGCAAACTGTTCCATTTTTAAAGGTTCTTAGCGGTGAAAGTTTTTCTTGGTAATTTGATTCCTTAATTGTTTTCTTCCTTTTTTAAAACATATTTTATTTATTTTATCAATTTATCGGGCTCAAATTTAACTTTTCAATCGAGAAATTTTTTTTATTTTGGCATCAAATGAGTCCTTATCTTTTTCTTGTTTTCTTTAAAGCTCTGATGAAATCTTCGCGGTGCGGTTTTTAGTTAATTGCGGCGCAGTGCGGTTTACGGTCAGTATGTTGAGCTGCGGTGCGATTCGCGGATCCAGTTTTCGTAACCGCGCACAGCTCTACTGTGAACAACAACGGCAATCAGCTGATCCATCTGTTGCACGCAATGCAAGCAGACCGACACACACCTGCA
>LRSR01010637.1:0-31275 GCA_001579985.1 Hypsibius dujardini | reverse complement strand
AGGCAGACAGACAGACAGATAGACCAACCGACCGATGGAACAGACAAATGCATGCAGTGATCCATAAAATCATACAAAAATTATACAAGAAAACGAACCACGAAGATCCGATAGGCATTGGCCCGAGAAAGATTTGGGCTAGAGGGCCAACACGGATCCTTGTCCGTCATATTCAGCGGATGACTCTCGTTGACGAACGTGCTATGAATGTAACAAGCAAACCCCAAGAGTGTCTGAATGGCAAATGTAAACCGGAAGTCACAAATTCCTACCACGCGACATCACGCAGACTTTTCGGCACGGCTGTAGAATAGATGCTCAAATCGCCGTATAAGTAAACGACCATCGCCAAGTAGAAGAGATAGGCGCCAACTTTTGTGAAGAACATTCCAGCCATCTGACCCTGCAATCGACCCAGAATCTCCTTACAGACATAAACCGCTAAATTCTCATACACCGAAGCGAAATAATTTCCCGTCCTTACAAGTTCGATGCGACGTTTAATCTGGAACAGACTGTCGGTTTCGCCGATCGGTTCGCGCTCATTTATAAGCGGCGAATGCTCCACAATCTCCTGCCTCTGACCGGCAATTCGGTCATCCTAAAGAAAGAAATGCCACATCAAGACAAGACTACGTGAAGACACAAATCGTCATGAGCGAAGCAGAAGATATCAGGCGATCAATCGAAGTGCTGTATAACAATCCCACCGACCTCTTCCTCATGTTCCTCGTCAAACTTCTTGACCTTCAGCACGGCATTGGCATTCGACATAGCTTCCAAGACAAAAGTGGCGCTAACATAGCTGCAAGACAACGCATGTGAGAGTTGAGTGAGACCGAAACGGCTACATCACATAATACACAACATCAATCAAGCAATCTATCAATCGATCAATCACAGTCGGACCATACCTCATAAAGCATCATACATCAATCAATCAATTAATCAATCAATCAACCAATCAGTCAAACTCGGACGATACCTCATAAAGCACCACATAACATCAATCAATCAATCGATCAGTCGAACTCAGACCATACCTCATAGAGCATCACACAGCATCAATCAATCAATCAATCACTCGGACTTAGACAATACCTCATAAAGCCAATTAGGGTAATAACAATGGTGCCGAGGACGTAACCAGCCTCGGAGAAAGCCTTCGGGAGAGTCAGCGCCCCCGTTCCCACGATAAGGTTGAAGATGAAGAGGAAACCCACCTGCAAAACAGCAGAGAACGGCCAGCCATCACTGCATAATGTTAAATTTAGGCAATTTTCAGGAATTCTCGGCTCGAACGATAGTAAGATTGCTTCTTACCGTGGACGAATAGGAAGCACCCGGATCCGTATGGCTGTCGCCAGCCATTTTCGGATGAACGTATCAGGGTTATTCTCAACTTTTTAGTCCCATGAATAAGAGGTGTAAAACTTCTTCTCGTCTGAATAAAATGTCTTCTTGTCTGAATAAAACTCCTTCTTGTCTGAATAAAATGTCGCGATTTCGGGTTGAAGTTGTGTTGACAACCTTAAGAAATCATGGCAGCCTTTCTAAGAACAAACCCCATCCGTGTAAGACCATCCGAAATAATAAATACGCAAAACACAAGGGAAAATGTCAGTGCTACAGCATCAGCTGGCATCGCAAATTTCCGAGGAGGAAGATGAATGATGATGAATGGAATCAACGGATCAATGAAAAGTGAAAACGAACAGGTAAGTTCAAGCGACGGAACGGTTCGCGAAGTTCGAACGAAAATCTTTGCTAACTGAGGAACGCTTGATTGAAGTAAAGGAACAGTCGTTCTACATGGATCTACCAACAATCGGTCAATCAATCAACAGCTTTTGACTTTGGAAGTTAGCGAAGCATTCGACGATTGATTTATTGATAAGGCTGGTTTTCATCTCATTTCAAGGTATCACATTTTCTTACTTCTAAATTCTAGTTTAGTTTAATTTAATTGCCCAAAATGTCGGCCAATAAAGACAAGTTGGCCACCGCCGGGTCCCATCATCACACGCATAACGGCCGCTTGGTCGATCTGGAATTGGCATCGTTCTGCGTTTTCAATTCCTCTCTTGGCCAACGGGAAGGCGAGGTAAACACGTGGCAAAAACCTTGCGCTAACCGAGTTAAGCCACTACACTCGTTGCATAGCTGTTGTACAGAGTCATCGAGTTGAAGTGCTTAATTCAGTCAGTGCACGGCTTTTGCCACGTATGTATTAGTGCTTAGATAAAAAGATTTTACGCATTGATCGCTGCGGCTTAAAGACGTACGTAGATTCATTTCCTTTACAGGAGCATCAGAAGATTTTTTTATTTTTCCCCGTCACGACGGATGTGGATGTGCAAATTAGAGTCATTGGACTGCTGGAAGCGGTCTCAAAGTTTATGAGGTACGAACTACAAAGCAAACATTACTCTTGTTCCACTGCGGTGCTGAATTATTGGTTGCATGTCTGTTTGTGTGCTAATTAGGTCCTTCAGCGATACGGATTGTCGCTCGTTCTTGACGTCGCAACAGCTGCATGTGATCTTTCAAGCAGAACCAGATTTCTGGATGGCAATGGTGAGCCGCAAAACTGTGCACGGCGTTCCGGTTGATTGATTGATCCGGTTGATCGATGTGTTGATTGATTGATGTATTGATTGATCCGGTTGATTGATGTATTGATTGATCCGGTTGATTGATGTATTGATTGATCCGGTTGATTGATGTATTGATTGATTGATTCGGTTGATTGATCTGTCGATTGATTGATTGATTGTGCTTCATGATTCTTCTCTTTTGCTGTTCGTTCGTACTACATTCTTAGTACTGCCGTGCCTTTTGGGATTCCCTTAATTGATTGACCACTTGATTTTTCTGAATCAGTTGGTTGGTTGGTTTGGTTAACATGTTTAAAAAAGAAAATAATTGGACGGTTGGAAAAAGCTCACTATAGAGGTCGCTGACTACGCTGTGACTCGTCAGTTTTCGATTAACTGGCGACAAAGCGCCCCCTGCCACTCTGGCCCATTCCAGAGCCCGTGTTTGCATTTTGTCCCTTTCCAGACTCTCAACTTGGTACACCCATCTGATACAGCTGGTCCACGAGTAGGAGAGAACGACCGGACTCGAAATGAAACGATTCAGGAAGAAGTCTACTGTTCCATTCTGGAAAAGGCTTACAAGATGTTTAAGGTTTGTCCGCGTCCCACTGCCGTGTGAATAAATTGTACAGTTCTTACTAAACTTCTCACATGTCTGACTTCCACGTACCTTTAGATTCTAAACGGGCCTCTGTCTCTCGTGGAATATCCGGACACGAAGCCGCTGAAGCAGAAACTGCAATCTTTCTTCGCCGACGTAAGTCGTTAGCATGTTCAGAGGGAATTATTGGCTGATGATTGTGCGATCGCTTGCTGTAGTACCTCTCGCTTGCTGTAGTACCTCCAGAAAACTCCATTTGGAAAGCTAGATGTGCTGCAGTGTTTCGACGCGCTCTCGTGGTTGCCGATGAATCGGAAAGTGTTTTTATCCGTGCAAAACGTCGTCAACTCCATCAGTGTTAACTTCCGGTATGATCTCACACTTAAACACGTGAAGTTTGAAAGTATGACGTTTTGCTTGATTACAGGGAAGTCCGATACTCGCTGATGCTTTATTGGGATCAAGTCGTATGGTATACACACGTGGCAAACATCTTGCGCTGACCGAATTAAGCACTTCAACTCGGGGGCTGTACAACAGCCATGCGTCAAACGAGTGTAATGGCTTAACTCGGTTGGCGCAAGGTTTTTGCTACGTGTGTAGCTTGAGGTCAAACTTAGGTTGGGTTGAGTGATGCCTTGACCAACTCACGTCTCTTCTCTAGGAATGACATAGACCTTCCGGAAGCACTTTCTATGGCGCACTACATAACCAAATTTTTGTATCCCGATCTGATGGAAAAAGACATCCAGGCGATACATTCCAGCCTCCCGGCTCAACAGTTTGCCCAAGGTCACCTCGGAAGGTACGTCGGTTGATTCGTTAGTTCCTTCTCACCTGTGTCAATTTTCCCATCTGTGTGAAGGTTCTTCTTCGGGCCAAAGAACCTGCAGGACTCCGAGGAGGTCGTTCCACCCACTTTCGCCTATTTAACGGACCCCGAAAGTGGCCTTGCTGTGCGCTACCGGCTAGTCGTATATAGCGCTGCAAGTATTGCTGTCTGCTTATTCCTTGATGGTACTTCGAACGTAGAATACCGATAGGGAACTGATTTAAAAAATTTAACATGAATCGAAAGACACTTCTTCGTACGGGCAGACATACAAACACAGCCAGAAAGAAACGGAGACATTCAGCCAGACAGCCAGACAGACAGACAGACAGACAGACAGACAGGCAGACAGGCCGGCAGACAACATGTAGACCGGCATGCCGACGTCTGGAATATTTCATATTTTCATTTTTCTTTTGTCTTTCGTCTTTTATTTTCACCTTGTTTCTGTAGAAGCATCCAGTGCAGCTTCGGAGAGCACGAAATACTACCGCAATTTGGATGCATATCTCGGCCCGGCAGTCGCCGCGATAGCTCCTGATCTTGCGGAGCAGTATTCAAAGCAGCACAATCCACAATGGTCGTATGATTCGCCCAACGTCCGCTACATCTTCCTCAACGAATCCAATCTGTCGAAGAAACAGACTTTGGCGGACCGCAACCAAACGGTGCAGGTCGAACTCCTGAAAGCCTTAGTCGACATTAAGGAAGATGTCACCAAGTGAGCTCTTTTTTATTTTCCCCTTTTCTTTGGCTTGGCTCACTTGTGGGCACTTTTTGTCTCATTTTAGTCGTTTCGATGACACTGAAATATACGAGAAGGTCTTGCATGATTGTTGGATCTATGGGAAGCGAAATTTCCAGCACAGTTTATTCGCAGTCGTCACCCAACGCAACGCCGACTTGGTCCTGACTGAAGGTAAAGGGCCTTGCGTGTTCCTCTTTTATTTTAGAAAAAGTTAAAATCAGCGCGATTCGTGTGTTTGCAGAAGAAATACGAAAACTCTGCAGCAAAGAATTCCCATCGAGCAACGATGCGTATCTTTAAAAGGCGTTCTACCATCACGTGACTCTTCTCATGTCTTTCTGCGCTGAACCGGTGATACAGAAACTTAAAACGCCAAAAGCTAAATATTTTAGTGCCTTATACGAAAATGAAAACAATTCCTCAATCTAACAGGCAATCGCGTGTCCACAGGCAATCGCGTGTCCACAGGCAATCGCGTGTCCACAGGCAATCGCGTGTCCACAGGCAATCGCGTGTCCACAGGCGAAATTCGCGGATGACCAAAAGCGCGCATGCTTTTTCTGCCTAAATAAGACGCGCTATTTCTTCCACAACTTTCTCATGTTTTGTCATTTTGCAGTTTGACAAAGTGTAACAATTAGCCCCTTTGAGCAGCCAAGCCGAACTGGTGGAAGTTTTTAATTTCATCAGACGGAGAATCAGAGAGGAGTTGAAGATGAAGGAAGAGGAAGTTCTCCTCCCTGAAAATTCCTCAGCACGTGCGCCGCGTGATCTCATTCTTCTCTTCGATCCGCGAGGGCCTTCAAAAGTAACATTGTGATCATTAGACTTATTTTGATCTAAAAAATTCATTCTGAGATCTGTACTTGGTGTTTTGTTAAAAATCAGCCTTGAAAACAACTTGGGAGATTCAGGCATTAATAAGAAAAAAAAACTTCATTCTCAGGATGATCTGGGAAAACTAATGGATCTTTTTTCTGGCAAGGGATTCGACAAAAAATTTATTCCAGGCAATCGATTGGGAGAAAATTCTCTGTCGAATGAGTAGTGACACTGCCAGAGGGGACTGAGCAGCATGTCAGTGAAGTTAGTCTGAAAAATAAGTTTTCACTCGGTACTGTATTTTCGCGTTAGACAGGGACAGCGTACGAGCTGTGGAACGTTTAGTCGGCCACGCGACGCTTGTGCTGTGTGTACGGTGCACACAGCCGCGCACACGTTCCACTCCAGTACGACTGTCCCTGTCTAACGCGAAAATACATTGTCGCGATTCTGAGGACCAGCTCAGCCTCGCCTCCCCCCAGGCAAGACTGTGTGTGACGTCAAGGATTCAATTCCGTTCAGCCATGTCGATTGTTGATTGAGTAGAGCAACCGTTCCTGTTGATTGTTGATTGAGTAGAGCAACCGTTCCTGTTGATTGTTGATTGAGTAGAGCAACCGCTCCTGTTGATTGTTGATTGAGTAGAGCAACCGTAACTGTTGATTGTTGATTGAGTAGAGCAACCGTTCCTCTTGATTGTTGATTGAGTAGAGCAACCGTAACTGTTGATTGTTGATTGAGTAGAGCAACCGTTCCTGTTGATTGTTGATTGATTCCGTTCGCCAAAAGAACAGTGAATACCACTGAACACAGGCTGGCCAGGGGGTCGTAATTTACTGGTAGGGCCAAAAAACGCGACTCGCGTTTAGAATCGCGACAATACAGTACTGTCCCAGATGCGTCGGAGAGAAGCTCTAACAGGCAGGAGCAGCACACTTAACACAATAATTTAATTCCAAAACACAATCACCCAGAGAAGAAGCCCTCTACCGGAATGTTAGTTTTCAACTCGGAAGAATAAAATCATATCGAAAGAGAACCGTTTCGGCTACCGGTGCCTGTCCTGTCTTTGGTAAAAAACTATACACGCCAAAAGGTGCCATATACTGAAATCCGGCCATAAGACACGGACGAAACTGAGAACTGAGTTGGAGGTCTGAAAACAAAAGGAAGGCACGTGTCAATCAAAAACTGACAGTCACAACAGAAATCTCGCGTTTCCACTGCACACGCGGCAAAAACCTCAGACCGACCGAATTAAAGCCAACTTTTTACCGGCGACCAGCAAAGCGGGGTGGTCGGAGTTTGAGCCATTTTGGCCAATGCGTGCAGCTGTTTTTGACCACAGCTGACAACGCACTCGTTGCTCAATCGATTGATTGATTGATTGACTTGGAAGTATTTTGGCGATCTGATGTTAAATCAATGAATCAAGCGATGTGAGAAACAGCTGCACGCATTGGCCAAAATGGCTCAAACTCCGACCACCCCATTTTGCTGGGCGCCGGTAAAAATTTGGCTTTCATTCGGTCGGCCTGAGGTTTTTGCCACGTGTTTACCTGCCAGAGGAGGAAGTCACTCAAACGACACTCGCCCGAGGTTCGGATGAGTAATTCGGGGTCTGGTGAGAGGTGAGTGTGAAGTCGTGAACTTATTGCGTTTTCATCGATTTCACTAAAAGAAGAACCGACGACTTGTACAATCAACGACAAGACTGAATACACTGAAGGGTCCGGGAATGGGCAAAACGGGCGGAGCAGGGGGTGGACAGGTGGTTGAATACACTGAAGGGTCCGGGGTATGGGCAAAAGGGGCGGAGCAGGGGGTGGTCAGGTGGTTGAATACACTGGAGGGCCCGGGTATGGGCAAAAGGGGCGGAGCAGGGGGTGGACAGGTGGTTGAATACACTGGAGGGTCCGGGTATGGGCAAAAGGGGCGGAGCAGGGGGTGCTTTTCGATTGTTCGATTGTTTGAAAAGCACCCCCTGCTCCGCCCCTTTTGCCCATTCCCGGACCCTCCAGTGTACTCAATCTTGTTACCTGGGATTTATTACTCCGGCCGCTGTTTCCGTGGCCAACTGCCTGACTGCGTGAGTTATTTCATCGCGCGAGGTATAAGGCATACAAACATTTAAAATCGACCTGTAAGAGCAAAAAAAGTTACAAGTTTTAGTTCACACACGAAGCCAACGAAATCATTTCTAAAACATAACACGGCACGATGGGGCGAACTTTGCACTCACTTCCGGTTGCCGGCGGTTGCGATGACCACGTCACTCACAAGCTGCTGCAGTTCAGGCGACAGCAGTGACGAATTGCCGATTATTCGGACACACACTCCATGATGCATTAGCTTGTCTCTAAAGAGCAAAAAAGAATTCCAAGCAAAGATACACAATTACCTGTCTCACAGACAAGCATCGACTGATCGGTTTGCAAGTCAAAAGCGGTGACAATTAAATTCAGTCTTCTACTTGGACTTGGCCGTTTGATCGGCTGATTGATTGATAACTTCACGGAGTAAAATGAAAATACAATTGAACAAGTGATTGATTGATTGGTTGGTTGATTGAATGACGTGAGGAGTGATTGATTGATTGATTGATTGATAAGTGAATGACGTGGCGACTGACACTGATTGTGAGTTTTGACTCGGTAATGACTGCACAACAACAGCACCTTACAACAACGGCAACTGTTTGTCCCCATACGTACTTTTCTGCCAGCAGAAGAGCAAACTTTTTCTTGGCCAGCTCCATAAGGCAGTCGACCTCCTCCGCGGAGCGCTTGAAATTCTCAATGCTAAACGCGTAGACCGTCACTTCGCGAATGCCCAGATCCAGACACCATTCCAGGGTCTCGGTTAGCTTGTCGAATCCCATCAAATGGCCCTGTGCGCGGTCAATGTGGCGGCTGGTGGCGAACCGCCGATTGCCGTCCATGATGAAGGCCACGTGCCGCGGAACGGGGCCTTGCTTGATGACGGCACAGGCGAGCTTCTGCAGCCACGTCCGCTCATCCTGCCGGATCCAAGTGTCGGTCATCGCGCATCCGACCACAAAATAATAAAAGGATGCGGAAAAAAATTCAATCAAAATACTAAGAGAGGGATTTATTGTACCACTGAAAGAATCAAAATAAATCAACAAGAGGATTATTAAATTGTGAAAGTGTGAAAAACGTTGATCAGCTGCGATTGAATTTTGAATTGATTGACTTTTAGCTCTTCTGGGGCAAGACCACAAGGCTGCCTGCCCTGCCAGACAAATCAGTATATCACTCACTCAATCATTCAATCAATCAATCAATGAAGCAAGACCGCAAGGCTGCCTGCCCTGCCAGGCAATCAGTATATCACTCACTCAATCATTCAATCAATCAATGAAAGCTACTTTGTAAAGGCGATAAATGAATGGCTCAACAATCAGGAAATCATTCGGAAGCCCGCGGTGTTTAATGGCAGTGTTGCATTCAAGCAAGCTATTCATCTACTCGCCCGCTAATTTCACTTATAATTAGTTGCAACCGAAGGAGCTCCTGTAAACTAAACCTAGTTTATGGGAGAATCGGCTAGCCGTGATGATGTGTATGTGTGTTTTTTGTTTGAGGGAAATAATAATACACACCTGGCAAAAATCTAGCGCTAACCGAGTCAAACACTTTAACTCGTTGGATACTGTTGTACAGCGTCGCGAGTTAAAGTGCTTAATTCGATTAGCGCAAGGTTTTTGCCACGTGTGTGGCGCAATGGACGTAGAAACGCTTTGCTCAGTTGCAGGGAAACTGCCTAATACAAGGAAACAAAATTCGTCCCATATGGATTAGGAAACTTTACATACACAGTTTTCCCTTCTCTAATTGAATGAAAATGTTTTCAGCATCGTATGACCCGTGAAACATTACAAGCATTAAAGGCATCTCCAATCGGTAGTCGTTGCTTTGATGTCCACATTGCCCTCGACATGCGAATAGCCACCGCGCCAAAAACAAAGAGCAGATTTGGGCGATTAGAAATCAATCTCCCAATATGTGTAAACGCTCCTACGGGACAGCGACCTAACCGTTTCCACACACACGAACAACGCATAGGTCCAGCGCCTATTACGTACGTGTTCGTACATCAGGTGAAGTCCTATCGATTTCCGCATTCTCCTGGTCAGAGCAATCATTCCATTTCTACAAGACATTTGCCAATGTTGTGTTGCCTCGTCTCCACCGTCCAGGGAACTGTCAGATTTTCATTGCGTTTCCACCAACGCCAAGCCTCGATTTCCCCTTTTGTTACGATATTTTGAAATTCGAAATCCGGAAATCGGAAATCTGAAATCCGAAATCAGAAATCCGAAATCTGAAATCTGGAATTTGAAATTTGAAATCTGGAATCCGAAATTTTTGAAATTTCGTTGTTGATTTGACCGTTTTGTTAAATTGATCCAGCAAATTTGGTATACTCCCGGATTGTGCGATGCCTTGGAAAAGGAGTTTTCCCGGGTACCCGCCGATAGATCTGATCGACAGCCAGGGGCAGAAGGTGGATTTGCAGCCGTTGCCCAGGCCGAAATTGGAGAAGCACCCGAAGGAGTCGGAGGTGAATCACGTTCGGGTCACGTCTCGGGAATGGGTATGTTTCATGTTTGTGTGATGATCTTGTGTGACTGTTGTACCAGAAATGTGTTCCAGAAGTTTGCCATCCAATCGATTGAGTGAGATTTGTTGGGAGTGGCAAATTTTATTTTATTTTTGCAGTTTCAAAAGGACTCTCAGCTGTCGGAGGAGAAGTCGGACAAGCTGCCTCCTATTATGAAATCCAACGCACGAATGCCGGGAAAATGTATGTATGGACATTAAAGCTTAATAACGTTGATTTATGAGTTTATCGTTGTTTTGGCTGGGGAAGTATCCAACGGTGACTGTGTGGTGAAGGATTTTCGGATGCGATGACAGCTCAATCAATCAATCAATCAATCGGTCGATTAAGTGATCTGAATTTGGCAAGTTTGACTGACGTGAAAATCCAGTTAACGAATTTGCTATTGTGAATAGTAAAGTTTTAGCCTGAGTATTCATTTCTTATCTCTTTGCGGCTGATGGCGTATTAAGTAACCGGAAAATTACGGTTTTTTCTTTTTCTGAACACACAATCAGCCAAGCAAACAGACACTTGTGCCGCTGTGCAATCGCCGCAATGTGCAATGTGCACTGTGCACTGTGCACTAAGCGATCACACAATCAGCTGGCTTCCTCTGTCTTTCCTTCTATTGCGACAAAGTTGAAGGCAACAGATTAAGTGCTCAGTTACGGCAGCATTTCTCGATTAATAACTGATGGCTTTCATTTTGTAGGCAAGATCCAACCGACGCTCCGTGAAACCTGGAAAGTGCGGAAGCGAACCCGGAACAACGGTTGGGAAGACTTGACGAAGAAAGACATGGTCGATGGCAGCTCATCTTCCTGCGAAGAAGTCAGTCCCGGGAAAGTGGCTCCCGGTCCACCCGCTGTGGAACGGAAATGGGCGATCGTCCCAGCCAAGAAGAGCGCCATTGAACTGAAGGTGCTGCTGAGTGACGCGCGGGATGAGGACGACCCACCCAAACGGACCCAAGCGCCACCTACGTTGCAACACCAGACAGTGTTACAGTCCAATCCAGCAGTGCAGCAAGGTGAAGCCTTTATCGTGTACGTGTCGCAGTCAAGCGCCACCAGCAGCAGCTCCAGCGGTTCCGGTAGCTCTGGAGATTCCACTTCGTCCGGTACTGACACTGACAGCAGTAACAGTGGCAGCAATGGCACCACTTCGTCCCAGAAGTCCGATCTGGAGTACCGTAATAGCCGACCGGCAGGTGGTACCACTTCGTCCCAGAAGTCCGATCTGGAGTACCGAAATAGCCGACCGACAGGTGGCACCACTTCGTCCCAGAAGTCCGATCTGGAATACCGTAATAGCCAACCGGCAGGTCGTTTGGACGATTCCATCCGCGATGCGGAAGAACTGTTGGACGGTGGCGGTTTGGGCGTGGCCGCGGAAGTGGAAGTCGATGACGACGGCGGTTTGCAGGAACATGACTTTCAACCGCAACAACAGGGGAACGGCAACAGCAACCGGCAGTCACACAGCTGGAACGACGAGGTCGAGCAAGCGGTGCGGGATGTCACCAATCGCATGTCTGCACTGCCCAGTTCCGGAAGATTCGGCTACGTGTCGGACACTCCGGTCAGGACCGGCAGAGTGTTGGTCAACGACTCCCCGGAGTATCGCTCCGGTCGCATGGGCCCGGGGGAGGTCTACGTGGACAGTCTGACGCTGGGCGACGAGGAATGAAACGAGTACACGCCTCATGCCTGTGTAACTGGATGATTCGGTCGGCCGATGGAGATCCTGACCTGAGACATAGTGCTGAATCTCGGATTTTCTTCCCTTCCATCCTGTTTCTTGAAGTCTCAGCAGATTTTTTCGTACCATCCGATTCCGTTTACAAATTAAGGTTGCTTTTTTGTGTCTGAGCTGAATATGCTTTTGCTAGTAGAAGACGTGTGTGGTACAGCACGAGGACATTCGTTTCTAATAACGTTTTTGTTATCAGTTTAGCGTGCGTTCGCTGGGTTGATTAGTAAAATTGGTAATATTTATTTAATTGGATCCGAATCTAAACACTTTACGCTGCACTCATACAATTTGAAAAAGGAATAGGCGACCTCGAAGTCGGGGACAAAGAGAATTTTGATTGTGTGTTAGCGACCGCAGCAGGACGATCGGTTGGACGGCGGGACGTCGTCGTCTGCCGGTGTTATATTGATCAGCTTTGAGCGGGGAAAGTACTGTCGTTGCCGGAGGTTTGTCGCGATCATTTGGAAAGCGTGCGTGACGTTGTGACCGTTTTTCGCGCTGGTTTCCATAAATGTTACAGAGAACTCCTGGAAAGCAATAGACGGGCGACCTTAACGTTTATGAGGTAAACTGGTGAAGTTCACTATCGGCTTCTAGCATCATCATGCATTAGTAATTCCCTCAAAGCTTAATAACACATACTGCTGCCAGTCGTTCGCCGTCTTCCCGTCTTATAACACGAGAGCTTTGCATATCAGCTTTGTTCGCGATCAGTACAATAACTGCGTCGTCGTGGGCGTACTCTTTGATTTCAGCTAGCCATGCCTGAAATGGTCATACAAGTTACGTTGCATCGTGATGCCTTTTCTCCGTCTGTCTGTCTGTCTGTCTGTCTGTCTGCCTGCCTGTCTGCCTGTCTGCCTGCCTGCCTGCCTGTCTTTCTGTCTGTCTGTCTGTCTGTCTGTCTGTCTGCTTGCTTGCCTGTCTGTCTGTCCGTCTGTCTGTCTGTCTGTCTGTCTGCCTGTCTGCCTGTCTGTTTGTTTGTCAAAGTACCTGTTTGTCTGTGGTTTTATTTGTTTACTTGTCTGCGTGCCTGCCCGTTGCAGAGAAATCATAGCATGTGTAACCTGGCTTCCGGCTTACCCGAATATTGTCGAAGCTTGATTTGCTCGTGACATCGTACAAAAGAAGCAATGCTATGAACGGAAAAAAACAAGCTTTGGTCAAAGACCAGGGTGTGTTTTACATCGGCCTATACCGTGAGCGTCTCTGTAGTAAGCATGGGTGATGGAACGGAACCGTTCTTGACCAGCGGTGTCCCATATCTGGAGTTTGACCGAACCCTCCGGAGTTAGAACAGTTTTGGTCTGCAAGCAAAAGCGTATACCGGTACATCTGCAAAGCTGTAACTGTTGACGGTTTTTGCTAATACAATACATGCAGATGATACACAGATACAGCACCAATTACACGTACACATTTGCTTGTTTTTAATGCCTGTGTGTCCAAGTTAAAGCCGCCCTTTATGCTTTGACCCAGCAAAACAGGGAGTCCGAGTTCGAGCCAATTCCAGCCAACGCGAGCAGCTATTCTCGATCGATCAATTGATTGAGCGAATTATCTTTTAACAGTCAACCGCCCTTGATTGATTTCTTGAGTGCTTTTCGATGCCTAAAATGCTCCAGCCTAGTAAGCCACAACCTGTAACGCCGACCAAAATTAGATTTTGTATATTAATATGTTTTTTTTTCTGATTTTACTCCGTTCTGTAGTTCTGTTCTCCAAAGGTTAGGGGAGTTCAATCAATCAATCAATCAGTCAATCAATCGATCAATCAATCAATCAATGATCAATCAATCAATCAGTCAATCAATCGATCAATCAATCAATCAGTCAATCAATCAGTCAATTAATCGATCAATCAATCAATCAATCAATCATCAATCGATCAATCAATCAATCGTTGAAAAGCAGCAGCATGCGGTAGCTGGAATTGGCTCGAATTCAGACCCCCTATTTTGCTGGGCCAAAGCTTAAAGGGGGCTTTAACTTGGGCACACAAGTATTAAAAACAAGTGTGTACACACGTGGCCAAAATTTTGCGCTAACCGAGTCAAGCCATTACACTCGTCGCGTGGCAGTTGTACGCAGCTCCCGAGTTAAATTGCTTAAATCAGTCAGCGCAGAGTTTTGTGTGTTTATAAAACACACAATAGGTTTAGGTGCTTACAGTAAAGCCGATGCCGACTGTGGCGGCGAAACAACCGTGTTGGAACTTTCCGGTGTCGAACTGGACCAAGAAACTACTCTGCCAAAAACCGGCATGTTCAAACCCGTCAAATTGAATTGCAAGGCCCATTACATTACTGTGCAGCTTGAATAATAAAGTAAATGTACTATAATTTCGCGTTAGACAGGGACAGCGTACGAGCTGTGGAACGTTTAATCGGCCACTGGGCGCTTGTGCTGTGTGTACGGTGCACAGAGCCGTGCACACGTTCCACTCCACTACAACTGTCCCTGTCTAACGCGAAAATACAGTACTAAAACATCCATCCAGTGTAGAAATGTTTTGCTGTTGACCTTATTTTCTAAATGTCTTTCCGGTTCGACAATGATTGCAAGTCTCGTATTAACAATTACATTGCATATCACACCTTGTTTTGCCAACGCCCGAATCTCCGACCAGAATCGTCTACAAAATACAGCAACACAAGCAAACCCGTTTTCATTGACAATAGGGATAAAAATGGCTCATGCTTTTCGCTGACGTCTGGGCCGCACTCGGTGATATACCGAATAATGAATGAGTACAATTAACTATGTCTCCATATGGCGTTAAGTGCTGATCCGGGATCTTGCATGATTAACGAGCGTTGGGATTGATGCGCGCACGGCGTGTGGCGCACGGCGCTGTTGCGCACCGTGCACGGCGTTATTGCGCACGGTGCACGGCGTGTGGCGCACGGCGTTGTTGCGCACCGTGCACGGCGCTGTTGCGCACGACATTGTTGCGCACGGTGCACGGCGTTGTTGCGCACGGCGTTGTGGCGCACGACGCTGTGTTGATTGAAAAACACTGGCTTCCCGGGTCGCCTATCCACCGCCGCATCGGCTTACAAACTTGTCACTCGCAGGCACGCGCGCGCGCGACCCTCTCTTCCCTCTTTCTTCTCCAAACAAATCGATAGAATACTAGATAGTTTTTCCGCGACTACGAGCGAAACAGCTGTCCATGCTCATAGCTCAGACCCTGACAGACCTCACCTTATGAACAAAGCTCTCATCACAGACAACCGTGTCCGGGTCCTCGGCGATGGAAAACTTCTTCGCCGATCCACATTCCTCCACTCCATCCGTCGCGGTGGCAGCCAATCCGCCGGTCCGTTCGTTGAACAGCCACGCGTCCATCGCCATGTAGGGCGAAATCAATCAACGTAACTGTCCCCCGAAATAAACAACCACTCAAAGGTGTCTATCCCAAGTCTAATGTCGCTTGCCGAAAGAATCAAATCTACCAGTATCCTCCCGAGCATACATCTTAACCGCTGCGTGCTCCACTCCCCGGTGGGACCTGCGTTTGCACGTCAGCGAGGAAGGTACCCTCATCCCATCTACCCACCCCCGGGAACTAGCCCGCTCGCCTGATTGCTCCAGCATTCATCTCGCTTGCCCGCACGAACTTGTCGCCAACCAATAACAAGGGAACTGGCTGTCCTAACACTAGTACCCCCCCCCTCTCTCTCTCTCTCTGTAAAAGAGTGCGAATGCAAGCACAATCGGATGTCGGGACTCTACTCCGGTAACCGTGAGGAAACGCAAGCTCTCACACGACGCCCATGGGAGCCACATCGATCTCCCGTCCCGTCGCCCGCATTATCATGTCCAAATAATTAACACCCCCTCGCCTGACTGAACAAGGCTTCTGACGCTTCCAGCAATTTCACTCCTTCCCTCCGCACGGTGACTGGAAACACAAGGCAAACAATCGTGATCCCTCCAGATGAAGTGTTTTTACTTTCTCAACAGGTTCGACAGCTTCAACCGAGACAGTCAGCCAGAACATACTGAGAAACAGTTCATATTGACGATAACTAAAAATCAGCCCCAGTTCTCATTGTTTCCGCCCCAGCTCTCTTGGTTGCCACCAGACGGCGCCACGGGAGCGGACCGTTCCCACTCAGTGGTGGTCGCCGCGGCACCCTCGTTCCACTGAGCGCCTCCCTGGAAGCCGGCTGGTATCGGCTCAGCGGCCCACTGCAACAGGCAACAGGCAAAAAACGGAATAGTCAGCAGCCATCCAACAAAGCAAAAGGAAACCACACAGAAAGCCCCAACAGCGAAAAGAAATCCTTACATCCTTAACATCCTCCACCGAAAAGCCTCCAACGGCTGGTGCATCAGGGTTCTGTTGGACCCAGTCAGCGGCATAGTTGGAGGTGTCCTGGCGAGGGACCACCTGCTTGTCGGTCAACGCCTGCTGTTCCTCTTTTTCAATCTGGAAAGAATGAAACGTTGTTGCTATCCAAATAACGGATAAAGACTAAACAGCCCCGCATAATAACGTAAAATACAATCACAATCATTATATTCGTTTACTCAACAACCACATTAGTTCTTTCATTTAATAATAAAGCAGCCTAATCATCAATCAACCTCTTATCCAGCGGAACTGATCAGGTCTTTTGAAATGGACCACGGTGCTGTCAGTCCGCTCAATCGACATGATAAAGCCATTCCCATTCCACTGTTTTACCTCTTCGGGATCCCGATAGAAAAACAAGTCCACCATAATATTCCACGGCTTGTCGCGTGCCAGCGTTCCGCGGATGCGGAGTACTTCCCGAGCCAACAGCCACCACATCAGACCGATCGAGTGTGCAGCCTTGAAAACAAAACATGGACCTCGTAGAGTGAATCCACGCTAGATCACAATGTGCTTTTTCTCCTCCCAAACGCCATGATCATCATAGACACGTGGCAAAAACCTTGCCCTAACCGAGTTAAGCCATTACACTCCATCAACGCATGGCTGTCGTACATTGTACACAGCCCTGAGTTGAAGTGCTTGATTCGATCAGCGCAGTTTTTGCCTCATGTGTACCTTGTTGTTGCACGGCACGGCAATGTCGACAAACCGCAACGGCGAATCGGTATTGGCGAAAGCAATCACGGGGATGTTGACGTAGCTCGCCTCCATGATGGGCTGGTGGTCAGTGCGCGGATCGCTCACCACCAACAGCCTTGGCTCGCGGAACGCCTTCTGGATCTGATTGGTGAAGGTGCCGGGCGTGAAGCGTCCGGCAATGGGGGTCGCTCCGGTGTGCACGGCAAACTTCAGCACGGCTCGCTGGCCGTACGGACGCGAGGAGATGACGAACACCTGCGGGACATTCAAAATGTAAATACAAAAAAGCGCCCAGATTTTCAAGACAAAACAAGACAGACTGAAAAAAATGGTATGAACTGCATGGTCTGCTTGAATTATTCGACCAACTCCAGATCGCAAGATCGGCTCATCGAATCGCATTAAATCAGTAACTTCAATACATTGATTGATTGATTGACTATATCTCGGCAGAGTCAATATACAGAATGGTTGATTGATTGATAAGACAAGACGAGATTTAGCAGGCTGCGCGATTGCCCGTTGATTCGAAATCAAGCTATGCTCTCTATCCCAACCACACGAAGAGTTGTTCGGAGAAGATCTGGTATCTTGAAAAGAAAACTAAGGCACTGCGGCACTTAAGAGTAGATGGAAAGGCAACCAACCTCAGCGGGATCCTCAATAGCGGCGATGGCGCGGGCCGCCAGCACAAGCTTCTCCCAGGTCTTGCGCATGTTGATGATGTGGATACCTAATTCGAGGGAGCCGAGTTGGACCTTTGAATACGCGGCTGAAACGACTCAAAACTATTTCACGCACCATCGGGTCGTCGCTTGTAGACGTAGCTTTCCATCTGGAAGTCCACATTCTGCGCTCCCAAATGGGTGTTGCACACCAGCAGCTTCATTCCGTCATCGGTGCGGAGGTTCAGGATATCCGAGCTGGCCATGATTGCGGGAGCGGATGCTGGAAAACAGCGAAAAGAAATCGTGTGAGAAAAACGTTCTGACGTTTGCTGGCGACGTCTTCCACTTTCCCTCGGCAAACTTTCCCCCGGAGTGAAAATATCCCCGCGCCAGGACGGATGGGAATGGGCAGAGAGACTTACGTTTTTACAATCAGATGAAATTGCGGGAACGAGGCGACAGGGAGGGTATTCCACAGAATTTCAGAATTTTGCCATAGTCGGTGTCGCACCAGCAAGAAAAGAGAGTTCCTCAACGAAAAATTCACCACGCGGAGAGGTCGCTCAGCCGGTTTCAATTCACTGCCTGAGTGACAAACAGAGTAGAGAGCTATTCGCACGCGGACTCTGACGCCACTGCGACTGGTCAGAATTTGATTGGTTTACTTGCCTCTGACTTCATTTAGCCTTGTTAATGGTATGTTTTATTGCGCATTAAGCTGCCGTCATTGATTGATAGATTTAAAAGAATAATGCCCAGAATGCGCTGCGTCAGTTGATTGTTGTATTTGCATGGAAATGCACATTCGCCGTTCAAAACGTTATTTTTCTTCCTTCCATTTTCTCTTCTGCATTTTTTAGACCATCGTTTTCCTTCCGCGCATCACATCATGACTTCCCGCGGCATTCCTCGTCTCTTTGTTGGGAATATTCCTTGGACGATCGGACACAGTACGGAAAAACTAAAACTATTCCAGCGATTTCAAAATTCTCTCTAGAACTTTTGTGAAGTTCCTTGGTATTTTTGCAGAAGAATTGCGCGACTACTTCGCTCAGTTTGGGCAGATTCAGCATGCCCATGTGTTCTACGTGAGTTCTCGTTTTACTCATACAGTATCCGAGCTATGATGTTCAGCGTGGACATCAGATGGCCGTGTGTATTCAATCAATCAATCGAATGGCCATGTGTATCCAATCAATCAAATGGCTGTGTTTATTCAATCAATCAATCAATCAATCGAATGGCCATGTGTATGAAATCAATCAAATGGCCGTGTGTATTCAATCAATCAATCAATCGAATGGCCATGTGTATCCAATCAATCGAATGGCTGTGTGTATACAATCAATCGGATGGCCGTGTTTATTCAATCAATCAATTAATCGAATGGGCCTGTGTGATTTCGGTCTTCTGCAGGACAAGATCACCGGTATGAGCCGAAATTTCGGGTTTGTTCAATTCTTCTCCCGCGACGGCTACGTAAACTCATCCAACACCACCGACCACTTCCTCGAGGGGAATAAGGTAGGCCATGTGCCAGCTTTGTTTTGACGGTTTCATTTTCTTGTGTGTTGACGAGTTGCATTATTCAGTTAAAGGTGACGGATATGTTGCAAGAACAGCGATCAGGAAATCAATCAATCCAACAGAATGGGGCACAACAGGACGGGCGGTCCAACCGATCCGACCAACGGCGGTTGTGAGTTTAATCTCAGTAGTGTGCAAGTATTTTTTGTTTCTGGTGTGTACGAGTGTTTCTCGCATTGTAATCCCTTTCCAAAGATGGCCTGTGCTTGACCGGATGTGAGTGTTTCTTCCCGCCAAGGTTAAGCGAGGAAGTTTCGGGTTGAGCTGGTGTTTTTATTGCGTTGGTGAGACGTTACTGGCAAACGAACACTTATGTTAGTCCATTTGAGTGCGACTGAGTAATGTAGACACGTGGCAAAAGCCTTGCACTAAACGAATTAAGTAATTCAACTCGGGGTTGTGTACAACAGCCATGGAATGAGTGAAATGGCTTGACTCGGTTAGCGCAAGGTTTTTGCCACAAGTGTAGAATGCACGTTAAGGTGTAGGGTAATAACGATAGCGAAGAGAGATCCATTAGTAGCCGACTGCATTCTGCGCGAAAAGGAATAACGTTATTCGTTTCCTGGAGCGTCGGCGTTTTTGTCGCTCTACAAGTCGAGAAAGACGTTGAGAACTTAAACAGTTGAACTACTTCGTACTCTGATGTGGGACGACCAATACTCACGTCACGGAATCGTTGCAGGTGTGCTTTCAGGGGTTCCACGTACATCTCGAGGCCCAGCGTACTCATCGCGTATAGCACTATGACAAGAAGATTACTAGCACCAATACCGGATCGCCCGAATAGTCAATTGATTGATAAATCAATCAATCAATCACATTTCGTGAGCAAATTAACTCACAATCAATCAATCAATCGAACGATCGTTCAATCACATTTTCGCGAGCAAATTAACTGTCAATCAATCAATCAATCAATCGTTCAATCACATTTTCGCGAGCAAACTAACTCTCAATCAATCAATCAATCAATCGTTCAATCACATTTTCGCGAGCAAATCAACTCACGATCTTCTCCGTTGATTGTCTTCCTCTTCTCCTGATGACAACGATCACTTGCTTCGCTGGTGATGAAGCTGATGTACTCGCTTACGCACTCCTGAATGCACTCTTTTGCTTCCTTTGAGATCTGAAAAAAGGGTACACAAAAAACCATAGGCTAGTTTCAATCTAAGCTTCCGAGGGACATTGCAGAAATGACCCATAATTCCGCCCCTGGCATCCAAATAATATGCTGCTGATTTCAGTTGATTCCAAATCAAATTTGGAGTGGAGGGTTGTCAAAAGTTTTGGAATCAAACGTTTTACACTGGTTTAGATAAAAAAAATTTAAACTTCAAAAACGTTGCTGATGAATCAATCAATCAAGCACCGGGCCATAACACAAAGTGATGCGGAAATGTTTCCTTTCGTATTTTTTTCTGAAACCGCGGATGTGATTGCCAGCTTGAGACCTCATTGTAAAATCATGATATATGGACAGATATATTTTAAGAAACACCACTCCGACCGGGACGGGATAATCTCCGTTCTTTCCCAAGTCAGTCAAGAAGAGGACCACGCGGAGAGCAAGAGCAAAATTTTTACCTTTCCGGAGTCAGGCACGACACCGCGCATTATTTTCCCGATATTCGCAATGGGCAGAAACCGATCCTGAAAATGGCCCGATGAAACGGATAAAATGATACTGCAATAAAGACATTGTAATGAATGTATGAAGTATGTTTTTACCTGCTCACGAAGAGGTCCTCCTTTGAGCGTCGCATCACGGCTGGGCGCTTCCTCCGACTGCGAATGCTCCGAGCCGTCGTCCCTTAAGGCGTCCATTCCAACCATAACAGAAGGAAAAAACCAAGTTTGGAGAAAATAAGCACGATTTTCGTTTTGCCGTGCGAAATAAAAAATCCACAACAAAATAAATGGACGAATGATGGCGTTGCGAATGCGTTCCATGCTGTGTGTGACCGTGTTCTTTAATTAACGCTGAAACAGCGACAGCGACTCGCTTGTTCGCTCCATTTAATTTGCAGATTTTCGAAAATGCGAAATGACAACAGAAAAGTTAAAATGGGTAATCTTTTTATGCAGACTCCCTGTAAACTTCTTCTTACTTCTCTCTTATATCTCAAGAAAGAAGCTCAACAGAAGTATCATTTTCTATCGCTTTCGCCATTGTTTATACGTTCGTTTTTGACGACGCATATTTCGCAAAAATTATATTTATTTGTCGTGTGTGTCACTCCAGATTTAGAATCATCCTGTGCTGCCTGCCATCACACAGCGTATCCAAGCACATCAAGGAGACTTTAAGGCGATCACGGCACATTAAAACGCCTTCCCGAGTTCTCGGTCTCCTCCCCCCGTAAATGATTTCACTCATTTAATGTGTGTCGATGTTCCAGTATTCTTTCTCTCACAGGTATTAATTTATTCGACAAAAGGGATGGCAACCAATGCGGCAGTCACCGCGGAAACGGATGCTTTGAAATCGGAAAGCGGAGATAAAATCGACGAGAGCGCTTGTCCGCTTCATCTTCACGACCACCATCTTCATCACGAGGCGAGCCACTGTGCTCATCCCATCGAGCACGTGGATGGCGGGCACTTCTTGCTGCCCAGTCCGATCCCCAGTCGACGCAACCGGAGTGCAAGCGCGTAAGTTTGACGAAAGATCTGGTGGGTCATTTCAATTAATCAACGGAAGTAAAAGTGCACGAATCAAACGACTGTTCGATTCAGCACATTCAATCAATCAATTATCGGGTACAGTCTATTGCAATCAGCCAATTACGAATGTTCCAGTACTCACTCAAATTTCCAGATCGAAAGATGTTTCAAATTTAAATAAACTGTTCTTGCATAATGTAATCTTTGATGAAAACGAATCACGGATGATAATTTTGATTGGTGCAACCTTGACCCTTGTTTTCATTTCAATCAATCAATCAAACAAGCAAGCAATCTATCAATCAATCAAGAATTTAATTAGGCAATCAAGCAATCAAGTCACGTTTGGATTCCGACTTCGTTCGTCCGGCGTTCGTCGAGCGACTGCTCAGTGCGCGCTAAAATTTCGCATAATAGACGGCCGAGACGTGATAAAATGTTTAGTGTGGTCAAAATAGTTCATTGTGGTCTTTCAGTTACGGCACGTTATAGATTACTGTTGATGGATTTCTCACTGATCCGTTTTTCTCGTCTCGTTCTTTCTGTGTCGGAACGGTTTTTGTTACGTACATGGTTCGCGAAAGATCGATGGGCTCGGGTCCCGTGACTGCTTATTTTATCTAATTATCGCGAACGCA
Organism: Hypsibius dujardini; assembly: GCA_001579985.1. Classification (NCBI taxonomy): domain Eukaryota; kingdom Metazoa; phylum Tardigrada; class Eutardigrada; order Parachela; family Hypsibiidae; genus Hypsibius; species Hypsibius dujardini. Next base: position 8,657 of record LRSR01010637.1, on the reverse strand, counting down.
AGGCTTCATATGCCCAAGGGGAACCCTCGGGAATGATTAATAATGCCTTGTTTGCACGCCTTTTTTCTACCGTTTGGTGATGTCTTTTAATTCATCTTTGAATCTAGGGCGGAGCGAGGAGCGACTGCGCCGGTAAATCACGGGAAAGTTAAGCATTTCTGCCGAGAAAAGGGGCATGGATTCATCGTGCCGAACAACGGAGGAGAGGATGTCTTTCTTCACGTTTCCGAGTGAGTTTTTAATAATTAGCTTTTTATGCATGCATAATAAAGGAACACTCATGTCTCATTTCAGTATCGACGGAGATACAGTCCCAAAAGCAGGTACGTCAGAAATCTTTCTGTCTGTCTATTTGTCTTCGTATCTGTTTGTCTGTCTGACTGTCTGTCTGCCTGTTTGTCTGGCTGCCTGTTTGTCTGCCTGCCTGCCTGCCTGCCTGCCTGCCTGCCTGCCTGCCTGCCTGTTTGTCTGTCTGTCTGCCTTTAAGCCTCTCTGCCTGCTAGGCATCCTGCCTGACACACGGTGGTGGTCTGTCGTTTGGTTTTTTGGTCAGTGTACTGGTATCTCTAATCTCGGGACTCATCGAGCTGACCTGTTCCTGCGTTCCATCTCTTAATACTTCTGTGCGTGGGTTAAATGAGAGATATCTGAGTTATCATCGTTTTTCTCCCACACAGGCGATGAAGTAATTTACAAAACCATTCTGATGCCACCGAAAATGGAAAAGCTTCAAGCTGTTCATGTTCAAATCATCGCCATGAAGCCAGTGAAGCATGTAAGTTTCATCACCATGCTGCGCTTTTCCCAAGAAGCGCCGCTGTGTTCTAGAAATCGGTGAACCCTCTCTCTCTCTGTAGGAGCACTGGGAGGATACTTCCGACCTGAAGGAGTAGCGCCTGCGTCGGGACAATCCGATGTGGTACCTGTAGAATTGGATTTACGGGATTAACGGCACATCGTTCGTTCGGAAGTGTCGCTCCTACTCATGAAGGGCGTGGTCCTTGTTCTGTCACATTCACACTTGATTCTTTTCCATGCGTTTATATATCATCATTACTATCATTGGCTGGAATAAGTTCGCTATTGAGGTAGTACGCTGAAACAAGGACGTTGCTCTCTTTAACCCCCTCCTCTTGTGGAATTTAAACAATTCCACCGAGGCTTCTATCCCGAAAACTGTCACTCTCCTGTCCAGGTCTCGTTTTTTTCTGCACTTTTACAATTAAACCTTCCTTATGGTGTAATGATGTATGGCTCAGAATGAGACATCCCAGCAGGGTAGCGGGCACCGTACAGGAACTCCAGCATCTTGACGAAAATGGTCCCTGCAACGGTAACGGTACCATTACTGATACATACAACGGTAACGGTACCATAACTGATACATGCAACGGTAACGGCACCATTACTGATACATATATACAACGGTAACGATACCATTACTGATACATACATACAACGGTAACGATACTATAACTGATAGATACAACGGTAACGGTACCATTACTGATACATACATACAACGGTAACGATACCATTACTGATACATACATACAACGGTAACGATACCATAACTGATAGATACAACGGTAACGGTACCATTACTGATACATACAACGGTAACGGTACCATAACTGATACATACAACGGTAACGGTACCATTACTGATATATACAACGGTAACGGTACGGTAGGGTGTGAGGGAAGAGCTCTGGAATGGGCCACTTGACTTTTAAGTACCCTGGAGTGGGTCACCGGGTGGCAAGGGACGCTCTGTCGCAGATTGATTGTAAATAGATGAGTCACCGCAGAGTCAGCGACCGCTATAGTGCTCTTTTTCCAACCGTCCAATTATTTCAGTTTTTAAACATATTCCCATAACTTTTCTTCATATCTGATACGCGTTCCACCAGGGTTATTAATTATTCTCTGTCGTTTAGGACCTTGGTGATAGCCAAAACCTGTCTGGAAGTTGTGTTTCCAGGGTGGCCCATTCCAGGACCCCGCCCTCATACTGTAGTGTTGTATCCAGTTCGAGATTGCAAAAAAAAAAGGTGAACTATTTAGTTTAAGTCAACTCAAAATAACTGAGATAATGCTGCCATCTAGTTATTGCTCGTACGCTCATCAAGAAATCAATGGTTGCTGATAAACAGTATACAGTAAGCGACAGAATTTAATCTAATGAAGGGTCCCGGAAATGGGCAAAAGGAGCGGGACAGGGGTAATACTTGAACAATCAACCAATCAACTCCGCTCTGATTGCTTCGGAGCTCCGGTGATTGATTGGTTGATTGTTCAAGTAATACCCCTGCCCCGCCCCTTTTGCTCATTCCAACCAATCAACCAATCAACTCCGTTCCTACTGCTCCGGAGCTCCGCTTTCCTAAGCTAAGGTCGAGCTAAGGAACAGTCGGAGCGGAGTTGATTGGTGATTGATCAATTGTTACCCCTGCCCCGCCCTTTTTGCCCATGTGCGGGACCCTCCGTTAGATTAAATTCTGTCGCTTACTGTACGTACTGTGGCAGAACTGCAGCCTCGTGGTTGTCTAGCGGAGCGGGACGGACCGGCTGATCGTGACGAGTTGGATTTTGGAATGGAATTTGCCCGTCCTGCCCAGTTTGTGCGGGTGCAATTGAAATTTCGTGAAACTTCACACTCGGATTTCCCAACTTAATTTTTTTTGTCAAAAGCCTACGTTCCCATACCTCATTCGGGTTTGGTGGGCTGGCCTGAGAAGGATGTCGTTTTTACTTGTGCAGCTGGCCTTCGGGAGGGGAGACGCTCTCAGACGGCAACGGCAGCTCACTTCCCTTTTCCACCAAAGGTACGAACTGTCCATGGTAGCCGCTGCTATAGTCGATATTCATATTTTTTTTAATTCAGGCCTTTTAATGAGAGAAGATGTTGGCCCGTGGCGGAGGCCGTCAAGCGGAATTATTGCATTCAAACAGCAGCGGATGATCGAAATCTTTTTCAATATTCCCATTCGAATGGGCCCTTCCTGCCCACCAGATCTCTCAACACCACCCGCCGGCTGTACGATTTGGAGCAAAAGTCCAAGGTAGAACTGACGGTGGAGGCGCTGAAGCAGGAGAAGGAGTCGTCGCGTGTGGCCGCGGCGAGTGCAGTGGCAGTGCCGGAGCAGAAGGAGACACTGCCGTTGATTGTGCCGAAAAAGACTATCTGGCAGAAGGTGGTCGCCGAGGCGAAGCACTATTATCATGGATTCCGTTTGTTGGGCACGGAGATTTCTATTTCATGGGGCTTGCTCTGGAAGCTGATCCGGGGCGAGTCGCTGAGTCGGAGGGAACACAAGCAGGTGAGAGCCCGGAGTATTGCTGGCTTGCTTGTTACGGTTGATTGACTGATTGATTAGTTCGCGTGTCGTGATTTGAGCTTATGCTTGATTGATTGATTTGAGTCTATGTTTGATTGATTTTTCAGCCGTATTGTCAATGCGCCCATCCATACCTGATCGATAGCTTGATTATGCAGTCTCACGCGTATGATGGAGTGATTGCTGACGATTGTTTTCTCGGTCGAGAGCTGATGCAATCTTTCAGGAACTGTGGTGCCAGTTTTTCGTAGTGTTCGTTTATCCAGTCAGGATTTTCGAGCTTCTTCTGCCATTTTAAAATCATGATTCGATTTCGCTTATATTTCCTTTTCAGTTGGTGCGGACAGTTTCGGACATTTTCCGGCTCGTGCCTTTTGTCGTAATCCTCATTATTCCATTCGCCGAGTTTGCCCTACCTATTCTCCTCAAATTCTTCCCGAATATGCTGCCCAGCACATTCGAAGAGAAATCAACCAAAGTATGCGGAGCTCTCCTTTTGAAATGCTTCCACTTGCCATATCAGCCTGTGTGAAGTGAATGTGTGTACTTTTATTACAGGAAGAGAACATTCGTAAGCGATTGAAGGGCAAACTGGAGATGGCAAAGTTCCTGCAGGAGACAATCCACGAAACGGCTTTGGAGCATAAAGAGAACGAAAAGTCCAATAAAGCGGCGGAGTTTGCGAGCTTCTTCGATCGGATCCGCATCAGTGGCGAACAGGCCGACAACAAGGATATTATGAGATTTGCTAAGTTATTTGAGGATGAACTGACATTGGACAGCCTACCTCGCGATGTTATTGTGGCGCTGTGTCGTCTGCTGGAGATTGGAGTATATGGATTGCCGCCGGAATTGCTGCGCTTCCAGCTCAGAATGCGACTTCGGAATCTGAGATCCGATGACAAGGTCCGAAACAGACAGACAGACAGACAGACAGACAGACAGACAGGCACACAGGCACACAGACAGATAGACAGACAGATAGATAGATAGATAGATAGATAGATAGATAGATGGATGGATAGATAGACAGACAATCAACACAGAGATAGACAACCGTTAACAGACAGGTTTACTCAGTAATACCATCAGTTGAAATGAACAGTAACTTAAGGCAGTTTTTCGTTGTTGTTACAGATGATTCAAATGGAGGGTGTGGATAATCTGGATGCCGACGAGCTACAGTCGGCTTGCCGTGCCCGCGGCATGCGGTCGGTCGGTGTTTCCGAGCAGCGTTTAAAGTCCCAGCTAAAGCAGTGGCTGGAGCTGAGCTTGGAAGAAAAGATTCCGCCAAGTCTTCTTCTGCTGTCTCGCGCCTTGTATTTGCCTGATAATCTCAGCAAGGAGGAGACTATCAAGTCAACCATTGCCAGAATGCCCGAAAAATTGGTAAGATTGATTGACGGACTGCTTGCGTGATAATGCATGACTGGTTGAGTGAATTGTCTGCAGGGTGACGAAGTGGAAGTTAAACTGGCTGAGCAAGAGGGTGCCAAGGTTGACTACGAAATGAAACGCCGATTGGTCAGGGAAGAACAGGAGACCATTAAGCGGGAAGAATTGGAGCGCAAAGAACGGGAGGCATCCGACAAGGAAGCCAAGGTAAGGCATCGCAGGTCCTTTACCTAAAGATTTCGTGTAGTTTAAGTTCAGTTTTGTCGCTAATTGATTTGATACGTAACTGCTTATTTTAGGCTGCTATTTTGGCTAAGGCCCCAGCGGCGGCGGCTGCGATGACGGAAGTGTTGAAACAGACTGCTGCCATCAAGGACAAGGCGCCGGAGGATGTCACTCGCAAGGATCTCCAGAGTGTCACGCCGCTGATCCAGGAGATCACCAAGCAGGACATGGAGCACATTGAGGACATCATTGAGAAGATCAGTAAAGACAAATATTCCTTGCTGGAGCAGCAGGACTTGAAGGAGGAAGTCGATGAGTACAAAGAGGTGATTGACTAAAAGAACAATTGACCAGTTGGCCAATTGACAATTGGCTAAATGACCAGTTGGCCAAATGACAGTTGGCCAAATGACCAGTTGGCCAATGGACTAGTTGGCCAAAGGACAGTTGACCAAATGACCAGTAGGCCAAATGACCAGTTGGTCAAAGGACTAGTTGGCCAAAGGACAGTTGACCAAATGACCAGTTGGCCAAATGACCAGTTGGCCAAAGGACCAGTTGGCCAAAGGACAGTTGACCAAATGACCAGTTGGCCAAAGGACCAGTTGGCTAAAGGACAATTGGCTAAATTACCAGTTGGTCAAAGGACAGTTGGCCAAATGACCAGTACCTAACAATGTGCGTTTTTTGTTCATTTATGAAGGATATCGATGAGCTCAGACAAATTCCGGAAGCTTCCGATCTCCGTGAATCGAAGGCTGCCCAGCGACTCAGCAAGCGCGTTACCAAGATGCTTGCCAGCATGGATAAGATGATGGGCGAGCTGGAGGCACAGAAGGCGGAGATTAAGAGTGACATCAAGGACACCAAGACCCAAGTTAAGGCCCTGCAGAAGGACGATCAAACGGACCACCGGAGAATTCTAGACATTGTCGACGAGATGGATCAAAAGAAGTATGAAAGATGGGAATGGCATTTGTAAACGAAGCACAACATGTAACTTTAACTTGCATCACGCACAGGGACAACATGCTCAGCATCGAACACCTTCTCACTACTATGAAGCAACTCAGCAAGATTCCGGATGATGATCGCTTGGCTCGGGTGGAGCAGGTCTTGAAAATGATGTACGTGAACAGTTCTTACTTATGCGCTCATCTTTGCACACGGTCTGAAATGGACACAGCTGGCAGACAAACGACAGGCAGGCAGACAAACAGACAGACAGACAGACAGACAGACAGACAGAGAAAGCGCCATCAGTCTTCTGCTCGTCTCCGAAATACATTTTCTCGCTGCCTAGCCATCAAATATAATTCTTTTTGCAGGGACATTGATAAGGATGGTAATATCGAATTGGAGCATGCATTAAAGGTATATAACACCGTGGCTTATTAACTGCTTTTTGATTTTCTTATATCACTTAAAATCTTTTTTGTCAGGTGCTTGAGCTTATCGGTGAGGAGAACTTCAAGATGACCCCGAAGCAGTTGGAGGATGTGATGGATGTTCTGAGGAAGGAAGATCTCCTGGAAGACGTGGACGAGGCCCAGAAGGCGTCCTCGTCAGCCACCAGCAGTGTCCCAAATGCTGCCCAAGCGAAAAAGTCAATTGCCGGTGCCAAGGAAGCGGTGAAGAAAGTTTAAATTAATACCTCCTCTTATGGGGTTGGTTTTTCGGCTGCTGTCTTGGGGAGAATTGAGTATAACCTATTTATAATAACTTTGCGGCTTGTTTTTTTGGCGGCTTGTCACTCGCTGCGATTGTCAGTCATAGTGCATAGAAATATTTAATTTTGAATATTGATTGTAGCGGAAAAAACTCCCTGTGATAGCTTAAAAAATGAAACTGTCGCTGCGATTCACTTTCCGTGGCGAGCAGAGTCAATACTGCGAGACGAGCGATGAAATGCCCACTAAAGCGAACAAATCAGTCTTAAAACGAACGAACGGCGCAAAGGTTGGAACGAATGGAACGCATGTTGGGTTATCGCTCAATCAAGCAATCAATCGCAGGAGCATCAGCTTACGTTCGATGGAATTTTCCTATCTTTCACCCTTTTGGCTTCTTGCAGCAGCAACGACGACGCTGTATAATAATGCTTTTCCGGTCTACTCTTGTGAAAATCGTGGCTGCGGCTACTGCTGGAACGACCATTGGCGTACTAGCGCTGACCGATGCAGTGGACTATAACCAGATCGGCGCAGTGCGTATCGCTCGAGCTGGCTGCACTGTACGTCATCGTCGATTGATAGATTGATTGATTGATTGCTTTTTATCGCTGACAAAAAGAGCCTGGACACTCCGTGTGATGTTGTATTCTAGGTGGTCGCAATCGCCGCTGACTACAAATGGACATTTTTACGGATGAAGGAACCGATAGGCTCGCCGGCATATCTAGAAGAATTGAGCAGGGTAGGTGACTTTGTGGAAACTTGAAGATGTGCTCGTTACCGAGTGAATTTCACGTGGACTTGTTAGCTTGATTGAACGATTGACATTGCTGCTGTGTTTTAATTTTCTTTTTGCGCGTTACCAAGTGAATTTCACGTGAACTTGTTAGCTTGATTGAACGATTGACATTACTGCTGTGATGTTTTAATTTTCTTTTTGCTCGTGATTTTCTGTATCCTTTCAGGCCTTGTCAAATTGTCTTGCGATTAAAGGATTCAGTTTATTTATTGAAAATACCTAAACGGTTTGCAAGTGTTAGAAGTGTGCGACCAGCGAGCCCTGGCTTGGGTTGACTGACTGGCTGTTCATTGGGTCGATTGATTGATTGACTAGCAAATGAGTTGATTAGTTCTTTGTGGAACCAGTGAATTGCAATAATGTAGGGCATGCATTTTTTGTAAGTGCAACCCATCTTTTTTTATCAATCGAAGGTGCACCAGCGTTCCGCGGAGAAGCTGAAAGAATTATGTTGCAAAAATCGGGGCGCCTTCATCAAAGTCGGCCAACATTTAGGTACGTCTGTTGCTCACCTTTGTCTGCGTATATGTCGATCACTCTACCTCGGTGTGTGTCTGACAGTATATACGTGTGTCTTTGTGTCTGTCTGTCTGTCTGTCTGTCTGTCTGTCTGTCTGTCTGTCTGTCTATCTGTCTGTCTGTCTGTTTGCCTGCCTGCCTGTTTATTTGGATGTCTGCCATTTTTGTCTGGTTTTTTGTCTGTCTGATTGACTGACTGCCTGACTGTCAGACCATATGACCGCCTGTCTACCCGTTTGGCTGGCTGGCTAGCTGACTTTTTTTGTGGCTTTTTGCATGGAAAAATTCTTTCCTCTCCCCAGGGTCTCTGGATTATCTTGTGCCTCCCGAGTATGTGAACACAATGAAGAGTCTTTTTAGAGATGCACCAGAATCACCATTTACAGATATGCTCACCGTTCTTCGCGAAGACCTCAAAACCGATGTACGGAATAATCACGCGAGTCCTCCGTTGGTTGCACCTATCGAGTCTCTGCTAGGTGATATTTACGTGTGGTTTCTCTTTCTCAGCCATCCAATATTTTCACCACGATAGACCCTAAGCCGCTCGGAGCGGCGTCTTTAGCTCAAGTACACCGGGCCGTCCTCAAGGACGGCACCACCGTGGCTGTGAAGATCCAACATCCCAATGTCGATGCTCAATCCCGAAATGACATCAAAGCTATGAAGGTACTTGACAGAGGATCATGTACAATCAACGAGAAG
>LRSR01010631.1:0-10273 GCA_001579985.1 Hypsibius dujardini | reverse complement strand
GCGACATACTAGAGCTGAAGACAGCAACTACTTCCAATATCAACATGTCTATACTTTAGGTCCTCTGTTTGCCGGCAGCGTTGATGCAGGAAGCGTTTCAAAAGTTTGAGTGCCTTGAGCAAGAAATTTGGGATGTCTGTGGCAGGAAGATGACCGCGGTTTTGCTTGCTAGTCAGCCAACCTTTCACGTAAGCTTCAGTACACGATGAGTGGATTTCACAGAGTCTGAAGCAATTCGTCTTTCCCTTGTAGCACTTGTCGGCCGACAAGATCGCCAAACGCGTGAATAAGGGCGCGGTCATCTTGTTAAAAGACGACAATTTTTCATTACTTCCGGAATGGGAACTGGTGATACTTCTACATGGTGAGAAATTTTTTCAAATAATTCTGTAGCTGTGTTATTAAATATATCAAAAGACACTAAGTCCTACAAATGTAAAAATAATAGACGCCGCCCATTTTTTTAACCATTGTTTTTCATTTCCTAATCAAAATTCTAACCATTTGCACCCATCGGTAGGGAAATGCAACGGTCTGCCGCAGGAAATTGCCATGAAAGGTCCCAAAATCATTTCCAATCAGATCAAAACACTGCAATTTCAGCGATCGCATCCTCCTGGTTTGATCAAGGTAAAACTGTAGCCTTTCAGTTCATTGTGTCTGTCTATGTCTGTGTCTTCCAATCGATCAGTCTGTAGGGTGTCTGCCTGCCTGCCCGCCTGTCTGTCTGTCTGTCTACCAGTCTGTTTGTCTTGTCTGTCTGTATATCTGTCTATCTGTCTGTCTGCCTGTCTGTCTGTCTGTCTATCTGTCTGTCTGTCTGTTTGTCTGTTTGTCTGTTTGTTTGTCTGTTTGTCTGTCTGTCTGTCTGTCTGTCTGTCTGTCTGTCTGTCTGTCTGTCTGTCTGTCTGTCTGTCTTTCTGTCCATCGGTCTTCCTGTTTTCTATATCCTTCAGTTTTCCTTCACAGGGTCGCGGGATAGATCAGCCTGTGCTGTTTGTGCTGGACCATGACCGGACTCTGTCCCGAACCCTGAGCACTGAAAGTCAGGAGCTCAGTGGTTCCATCGGATACAATAACGCCGGCTTCCACGGCTAACTGGAGCAGAGCCGTCAGACGACACCAGCAATAATTTATTTATTCAATAGAAATTAGACTTTCGCATGAAATTCAACCACTGGCGTTGCAATAAAATAAAAGAAGGTGTGTGGGCAAAATGAAAGCTTCTCTCATTGAAAGAATTATCACATTTAGCAAGGTAATCCAGGTCCAGCAGGTGTGCACATCAAGAGCATTCCGACGCGTGAGACAGGAGATTCCGTGAGGGGGAATACGCTCATTTCCGATAGATGATGTGATTTACCTGCAATAAAGAATGCAATTTGACTCTCTTGCGATGATTTTTTTGCGCTTTGCGGTGATGTGATGTGCCACGATGAGAACCCAGGTGACGAAATTCCCCGCCAAGATTTACCGTGATGATCTGAAACGGGAAATGGAAACAGAAAAAAACTGTTAAAAAAACTGTCAGACTCGAGGCTGTAGGGGGCGCCACTTGCTCGTTTGCACAGACATCGCATCAGTTGCGACATGTGCGCCCCCTGTTTCCCTCACAGCGTCAACTTAAAAGCGATTCTGCCAGTGCGTCAGCTTAAAAGCTTTCCCTCGTCCAGTGATAAAGTAATCGAGAGAAGGATATTACCGTAACTGCGGCGACGGCCCAAATGTTGGTGAGATAAATCCAAAAGACGTGGTGGAACGGCGAACGATACGGCAGCCGCACCGTCACCGCCAGTGGGATCACCTTCGCCACGTGTTTCCTCGAGCAGAACACCATCATGGCCGGAATGATGTACTGGAACAAAAATACAGATGATGAAAATACAGATATCGAATTCCTGAACGAAAATCAAGACGAGGCCATTAGTAATGCCAAACACTATCCAATTCTCCAAAAGATCCCAGATACGTTATCTTGACACTCTTGACATTTCTGGAATAGGAACAGGCCAGGAACAGGCCAGGAATAGGAACAGACTAGGAACAGGCCAGGAATACGAACAGGCCAGGAATACGAACAGACCAGGTACAGGCCAGGAACAGGAATACGAATAGGCCAGGAACAGGAATAGGAACAGGCCAGGAACAGGCCAGGAATAGGAACAGGCCAGGAACAGAAATAGGAACGGGCCAGGAACAGGAATAGGAACAGGCCAGGAATAGGAACAGGCCAGGAATAGGAACAGGCCAGGAACAGGTTGATTCCTCATACCCAGCTGCCCATCTCCCTAAAGACACGTGTGGGCAACGTACCATTATGGCAACCCCGGCGTAGCTGCCCGTAACTCCGACAAGGAACTGCACTTGATCCGTCAGCAGAGCGATCGTGATCGGCGGCAGGAGAGTAATCAGCGGGAGCACAATCTTCTCCACTTTCCACGGCATCTCTCGATGCAGTATCATCTCGAACAGAGTTCTAATGTTGTTCCGGAGAGTGATACCTGACAATGAAATATCAGACTTGAGAAACAATCCCGAAGCAGTACATATGGAAGGAGTTTAGAAGCCCCAACCATTCAGCGAACTTACCAACAATAGGAAATGTTGAGGATAAGGTGAAAACGGGGAACAAAGCGAGGAAATATCGGACAAAAATCGGAGGAACTTGGGTCGGATCGCTGATGTCGAAAAAGTTCAACGTGTACAAATCTTTGGGCTCCTAGAGAAACACAGGCTGGATCATCACGGTTACAGTCAGGGCCTGTAATGGCAGGTGGATAGGCAGACACACAGACAGGCAGGCAGTCAAACAGACATATAGAAAGACAGACAGACAGACAGATAGACAAACAGACAGACAGACAGACAGACAGACAGACAGACAGACAGATCGATTAAGCAACAGGCAGACAGACAGACAAGTAACGTAGGCATTCAAGCACCTTGAAGAGAAATACTCCGGTAAGGGCAAGGACGAGGTACAGGATGAGGACCGATCCAAAATCCCCGAAAACTAGACCGTGAATGCGATTTTTCCGTTTGATGGGAGTCACAACACCGGGCTGCGCGGCAAGTTAAAAATCAAGATACGCTTATCAAAAGATGCCACATCATGACGGTCTATGAAAATTTGCACAATAAGCATTGCTTACCAAGGAATGATGGCACATAAATGCGTAGACAGCTGAAAAGACATCACTGTTTGTGACGTCACCATTGGCTTTCCTTCTACGCAGTGCCTACAAACCTGTGCCGAAAATGTTGGGGAATGCGTTCAGCTGGGCGACTTTTGGGTGGCCTTCGTTTCTGCCCTGTGCAATCCAAATTACGGCCAGAATAATCATCATCAGAATCGCCTGCAAATCGGACTTTTGTCAGTACCAGTCGCCGGTCTGTCCAAGAACAACCAAGTCAACAACGTACCAGCCATCTGGTTAGAGAAGTAACGACTTGAAGATATTTGGTTTTCTGAACGTTGAAAAACGTGAAAGGCCCGAGAGTAAACGCAAAAACAACCTGAAACAATAATTCAGATTTAAGTATTGTCCCGTTAACAAAAAGACTAGTACCATTGATCGACATCGACCGAAAAGCTGGCACTAGCCGGATAACATTAGGACGTTGGCACAGACAGCGAAACATAGGTACTAGAAAATCGCATAAACAGACAGACAGACAGGCAGGCAGACAGACAGACAGATAGACCAACCGACCGATGGAACAGACAAATGCATGCAGTGATCCATAAAATCATGCAGTTGTGTTGACAACCTTAAGAAATCATGGCAGCCTTTCTAAGAACAAACCCCATCCGTGGGCAGACAGACAGACAGACAAATAGACAGACAAACAGACAGACAGACAAACAGACAGACAGACAGGCAGACAGACAGACAGACAGACAGGCAGGCAGACAGACAGACAGATAGACCAACCGACCGATGGAACAGACAAATGCATGCAGTGATCCATAAAATCATACAAAAATTATACAAGAAAACGAACCACGAAGATCCGATAGGCATTGGCCCGAGAAAGATTTGGGCTAGAGGGCCAACACGGATCCTTGTCCGTCATATTCAGCGGATGACTCTCGTTGACGAACGTGCTATGAATGTAACAAGCAAACCCCAAGAGTGTCTGAATGGCAAATGTAAACCGGAAGTCACAAATTCCTACCACGCGACATCACGCAGACTTTTCGGCACGGCTGTAGAATAGATGCTCAAATCGCCGTATAAGTAAACGACCATCGCCAAGTAGAAGAGATAGGCGCCAACTTTTGTGAAGAACATTCCAGCCATCTGACCCTGCAATCGACCCAGAATCTCCTTACAGACATAAACCGCTAAATTCTCATACACCGAAGCGAAATAATTTCCCGTCCTTACAAGTTCGATGCGACGTTTAATCTGGAACAGACTGTCGGTTTCGCCGATCGGTTCGCGCTCATTTATAAGCGGCGAATGCTCCACAATCTCCTGCCTCTGACCGGCAATTCGGTCATCCTAAAGAAAGAAATGCCACATCAAGACAAGACTACGTGAAGACACAAATCGTCATGAGCGAAGCAGAAGATATCAGGCGATCAATCGAAGTGCTGTATAACAATCCCACCGACCTCTTCCTCATGTTCCTCGTCAAACTTCTTGACCTTCAGCACGGCATTGGCATTCGACATAGCTTCCAAGACAAAAGTGGCGCTAACATAGCTGCAAGACAACGCATGTGAGAGTTGAGTGAGACCGAAACGGCTACATCACATAATACACAACATCAATCAAGCAATCTATCAATCGATCAATCACAGTCGGACCATACCTCATAAAGCATCATACATCAATCAATCAATTAATCAATCAATCAACCAATCAGTCAAACTCGGACGATACCTCATAAAGCACCACATAACATCAATCAATCAATCGATCAGTCGAACTCAGACCATACCTCATAGAGCATCACACAATATCAATCAATCAATCAACCAATCAGTCGAACTCGGACGATACCTCATAAAGCACCACATAACATCAATCAATCAATCGATCAGTCGAACTCAGACCATACCTCATAGAGCATCACACAGCATCAATCAATCAATCAATCACTCGGACTTAGACAATACCTCATAAAGCCAATTAGGGTAATAACAATGGTGCCGAGGACGTAACCAGCCTCGGAGAAAGCCTTCGGGAGAGTCAGCGCCCCCGTTCCCACGATAAGGTTGAAGATGAAGAGGAAACCCACCTGCAAAACAGCAGAGAACGGCCAGCCATCACTGCATAATGTTAAATTTAGGCAATTTTCAGGAATTCTCGGCTCGAACGATAGTAAGATTGCTTCTTACCGTGGACGAATAGGAAGCACCCGGATCCGTATGGCTGTCGCCAGCCATTTTCGGATGAACGTATCAGGGTTATTCTCAACTTTTTAGTCCCATGAATAAGAGGTGTAAAACTTCTTCTCGTCTGAATAAAATGTCTTCTTGTCTGAATAAAACTCCTTCTTGTCTGAATAAAATGTCGCGATTTCGGGTTGAAGTTGTGTTGACAACCTTAAGAAATCATGGCAGCCTTTCTAAGAACAAACCCCATCCGTGTAAGACCATCCGAAATAATAAATACGCAAAACACAAGGGAAAATGTCAGTGCTACAGCATCAGCTGGCATCGCAAATTTCCGAGGAGGAAGATGAATGATGATGAATGGAATCAACGGATCAATGAAAAGTGAAAACGAACAGGTAAGTTCAAGCGACGGAACGGTTCGCGAAGTTCGAACGAAAATCTTTGCTAACTGAGGAACGCTTGATTGAAGTAAAGGAACAGTCGTTCTACATGGATCTACCAACAATCGGTCAATCAATCAACAGCTTTTGACTTTGGAAGTTAGCGAAGCATTCGACGATTGATTTATTGATAAGGCTGGTTTTCATCTCATTTCAAGGTATCACATTTTCTTACTTCTAAATTCTAGTTTAGTTTAATTTAATTGCCCAAAATGTCGGCCAATAAAGACAAGTTGGCCACCGCCGGGTCCCATCATCACACGCATAACGGCCGCTTGGTCGATCTGGAATTGGCATCGTTCTGCGTTTTCAATTCCTCTCTTGGCCAACGGGAAGGCGAGGTAAACACGTGGCAAAAACCTTGCGCTAACCGAGTTAAGCCACTACACTCGTTGCATAGCTGTTGTACAGAGTCATCGAGTTGAAGTGCTTAATTCAGTCAGTGCACGGCTTTTGCCACGTATGTATTAGTGCTTAGATAAAAAGATTTTACGCATTGATCGCTGCGGCTTAAAGACGTACGTAGATTCATTTCCTTTACAGGAGCATCAGAAGATTTTTTTATTTTTCCCCGTCACGACGGATGTGGATGTGCAAATTAGAGTCATTGGACTGCTGGAAGCGGTCTCAAAGTTTATGAGGTACGAACTACAAAGCAAACATTACTCTTGTTCCACTGCGGTGCTGAATTATTGGTTGCATGTCTGTTTGTGTGCTAATTAGGTCCTTCAGCGATACGGATTGTCGCTCGTTCTTGACGTCGCAACAGCTGCATGTGATCTTTCAAGCAGAACCAGATTTCTGGATGGCAATGGTGAGCCGCAAAACTGTGCACGGCGTTCCGGTTGATTGATTGATCCGGTTGATCGATGTGTTGATTGATTGATGTATTGATTGATCCGGTTGATTGATGTATTGATTGATCCGGTTGATTGATGTATTGATTGATCCGGTTGATTGATGTATTGATTGATTGATTCGGTTGATTGATCTGTCGATTGATTGATTGATTGTGCTTCATGATTCTTCTCTTTTGCTGTTCGTTCGTACTACATTCTTAGTACTGCCGTGCCTTTTGGGATTCCCTTAATTGATTGACCACTTGATTTTTCTGAATCAGTTGGTTGGTTGGTTTGGTTAACATGTTTAAAAAAGAAAATAATTGGACGGTTGGAAAAAGCTCACTATAGAGGTCGCTGACTACGCTGTGACTCGTCAGTTTTCGATTAACTGGCGACAAAGCGCCCCCTGCCACTCTGGCCCATTCCAGAGCCCGTGTTTGCATTTTGTCCCTTTCCAGACTCTCAACTTGGTACACCCATCTGATACAGCTGGTCCACGAGTAGGAGAGAACGACCGGACTCGAAATGAAACGATTCAGGAAGAAGTCTACTGTTCCATTCTGGAAAAGGCTTACAAGATGTTTAAGGTTTGTCCGCGTCCCACTGCCGTGTGAATAAATTGTACAGTTCTTACTAAACTTCTCACATGTCTGACTTCCACGTACCTTTAGATTCTAAACGGGCCTCTGTCTCTCGTGGAATATCCGGACACGAAGCCGCTGAAGCAGAAACTGCAATCTTTCTTCGCCGACGTAAGTCGTTAGCATGTTCAGAGGGAATTATTGGCTGATGATTGTGCGATCGCTTGCTGTAGTACCTCTCGCTTGCTGTAGTACCTCCAGAAAACTCCATTTGGAAAGCTAGATGTGCTGCAGTGTTTCGACGCGCTCTCGTGGTTGCCGATGAATCGGAAAGTGTTTTTATCCGTGCAAAACGTCGTCAACTCCATCAGTGTTAACTTCCGGTATGATCTCACACTTAAACACGTGAAGTTTGAAAGTATGACGTTTTGCTTGATTACAGGGAAGTCCGATACTCGCTGATGCTTTATTGGGATCAAGTCGTATGGTATACACACGTGGCAAACATCTTGCGCTGACCGAATTAAGCACTTCAACTCGGGGGCTGTACAACAGCCATGCGTCAAACGAGTGTAATGGCTTAACTCGGTTGGCGCAAGGTTTTTGCTACGTGTGTAGCTTGAGGTCAAACTTAGGTTGGGTTGAGTGATGCCTTGACCAACTCACGTCTCTTCTCTAGGAATGACATAGACCTTCCGGAAGCACTTTCTATGGCGCACTACATAACCAAATTTTTGTATCCCGATCTGATGGAAAAAGACATCCAGGCGATACATTCCAGCCTCCCGGCTCAACAGTTTGCCCAAGGTCACCTCGGAAGGTACGTCGGTTGATTCGTTAGTTCCTTCTCACCTGTGTCAATTTTCCCATCTGTGTGAAGGTTCTTCTTCGGGCCAAAGAACCTGCAGGACTCCGAGGAGGTCGTTCCACCCACTTTCGCCTATTTAACGGACCCCGAAAGTGGCCTTGCTGTGCGCTACCGGCTAGTCGTATATAGCGCTGCAAGTATTGCTGTCTGCTTATTCCTTGATGGTACTTCGAACGTAGAATACCGATAGGGAACTGATTTAAAAAATTTAACATGAATCGAAAGACACTTCTTCGTACGGGCAGACATACAAACACAGCCAGAAAGAAACGGAGACATTCAGCCAGCCAGCCAGACAGACAGACAGACAGACAGACAGACAGACAGACAACAGACAGACAGACAGGCAGACAGGCCGGCAGACAACATGTAGACCGGCATGCCGACGTCTGGAATATTTCATATTTTCATTTTTCTTTTGTCTTTCGTCTTTTATTTTCACCTTGTTTCTGTAGAAGCATCCAGTGCAGCTTCGGAGAGCACGAAATACTACCGCAATTTGGATGCATATCTCGGCCCGGCAGTCGCCGCGATAGCTCCTGATCTTGCGGAGCAGTATTCAAAGCAGCACAATCCACAATGGTCGTATGATTCGCCCAACGTCCGCTACATCTTCCTCAACGAATCCAATCTGTCGAAGAAACAGACTTTGGCGGACCGCAACCAAACGGTGCAGGTCGAACTCCTGAAAGCCTTAGTCGACATTAAGGAAGATGTCACCAAGTGAGCTCTTTTTTATTTTCCCCTTTTCTTTGGCTTGGCTCACTTGTGGGCACTTTTTGTCTCATTTTAGTCGTTTCGATGACACTGAAATATACGAGAAGGTCTTGCATGATTGTTGGATCTATGGGAAGCGAAATTTCCAGCACAGTTTATTCGCAGTCGTCACCCAACGCAACGCCGACTTGGTCCTGACTGAAGGTAAAGGGCCTTGCGTGTTCCTCTTTTATTTTAGAAAAAGTTAAAATCAGCGCGATTCGTGTGTTTGCAGAAGAAATACGAAAACTCTGCAGCAAAGAATTCCCATCGAGCAACGATGCGTATCTTTAAAAGGCGTTCTACCATCACGTGACTCTTCTCATGTCTTTCTGCGCTGAACCGGTGATACAGAAACTTAAAACGCCAAAAGCTAAATATTTTAGTGCCTTATACGAAAATGAAAACAATTCCTCAATCTAACAGGCAATCGCGTGTCCACAGGCAATCGCGTGTCCACAGGCAATCGCGTGTCCACAGGCAATCGCGTGTCCACAGGCAATCGCGTGTCCACAGGCGAAATTCGCGGATGACCAAAAGCGCGCATGCTTTTTCTGCCTAAATAAGACGCGCTATTTCTTCCACAACTTTCTCATGTTTTGTCATTTTGCAGTTTGACAAAGTGTAACAATTAGCCCCTTTGAGCAGCCAAGCCGAACTGGTGGAAGTTTTTAATTTCATCAGACGGAGAATCAGAGAGGAGTTGAAGATGAAGGAAGAGGAAGTTCTCCTCCCTGAAAATTCCTCAGCACGTGCGCCGCGTGATCTCATTCTTCTCTTCGATCCGCGAGGGCCTTCAAAAGTAACATTGTGATCATTAGACTTATTTTGATCTAAAAAATTCATTCTGAGATCTGTACTTGGTGTTTTGTTAAAAATCAGCCTTGAAAACAACTTGGGAGATTCAGGCATTAATAAGAAAAAAAAACTTCATTCTCAGGATGATCTGGGAAAACTAATGGATCTTTTTTCTGGCAAGGGATTCGACAAAAAATTTATTCCAGGCAATCGATTGGGAGAAAATTCTCTGTCGAATGAGTAGTGACACTGCCAGAGGGGACTGAGCAGCATGTCAGTGAAGTTAGTCTGAAAAATAAGTTTTCACTCGGTACTGTATTTTCG
This sequence comes from Hypsibius dujardini, assembly GCA_001579985.1. Classification (NCBI taxonomy): domain Eukaryota; kingdom Metazoa; phylum Tardigrada; class Eutardigrada; order Parachela; family Hypsibiidae; genus Hypsibius; species Hypsibius dujardini. The sequence continues at coordinate 314 of LRSR01010631.1, read as the reverse complement.
CGTTAGACAGGGACAGCGTACGAGCTGTGGAACGTTTAGTCGGCCACGCGACGCTTGTGCTGTGTGTACGGTGCACACAGCCGCGCACACGTTCCACTCCAGTACGACTGTCCCTGTCTAACGCGAAAATACATTGTCGCGATTCTGAGGACCAGCTCAGCCTCGCCTCCCCCCAGGCAAGACTGTGTGTGACGTCAAGGATTCAATTCCGTTCAGCCATGTCGATTGTTGATTGAGTAGAGCAACCGTTCCTGTTGATTGTTGATTGAGTAGAGCAACCGTTCCTGTTGATTGTTGATTGAGTAGAGCAACCG
>LRSR01010628.1:0-14275 GCA_001579985.1 Hypsibius dujardini | reverse complement strand
GCGTACGAGCTGTGGAACGTTTAATCGGCCGCGCGGCGCTGTACGGTACACACAGCTGTGCACACGTTCCACTCCAGTACGACTGTCCCTGTCTAACGCAACAATACTGTACTTTTATTTCTAATTAACAAAAAGTTTTTTCAGTGGGACGAAAATTTTTTAAAAATCGAATTCCATTATTTTTCTGTACTCAATGTTGCGCATATTGTAAGACCAATTTTCGTTCGAAAAGAATCTTTATTTCTGCTTTCCGACCTTAGATCTATAAAAGTTTAATAAATTATATCTCGGAATTGGGACTGTACACAGAATAAACCAGTAGTAAATATGATAAATCAACTCTTTATCCTTATTTGGAGCGTTCGAAAAAAAATGTGCGTTCAAAATTACGGCCTATGCCTGCAACGGCACGAGATGAGTGCCACCGTTGAGACAGGTATCCACCGTTGGGTGCCACCGTTGAGACAGGTATCCACCGTTGGGTACCACCGTTGAGACAGGTATCCACCGATGGGTGCCACCGTTGAAACAGGTATCCGCCGTTGGGTGCCACCGTTGAAACAGGTACTCACCGTTGAGTGCCACCGTTGAAACAGGTATTCACCGATGAGTGCCACCGTTGAAACAGGTACCCACCGATGGGTGCCACCGTTGAGACAGGTATCCACCGATGGGTGCCACCGTTGAGACAGGTATCCACCGATGGGTGGCACCGTTGAGACAGGTATCCACCGATGGATGCCACCGTTAAGACAGGTATCCACCGATAGCCAATCTCTGACATGCAAAAACAGAAGTCTCAAAATCAAAAGAATTCTTATAGGATTCAAAGCGAGTCTTTGATCGATATAAAATGCTGTTTGTGAAAGCATGGTATTGAAAATAAGATTGATCTTGATATTTGCTGATGCCTAACTCTGTACAAATTTAAGCAAGACATAAATGAACGGAAATACGAGCCATAATTTCCGACAGGTTCTCAGCTCATAGTATTACTCGACTCGGAACCTCAGGCAGTCAGACCTCTTGTTTCTTGGGTAGGTTAACCTATTACGATGCGATGGCCTTCTGTAAGAGTTTCAACGCCAAACTGGTCGAGCTCAATACCGTCGCGGAGTACAACTACATCACTTCCACTGGTAAGTAGGAACTTCAATAACTATAAGTAAGAATTTCATAACTAAATTTGGCCAAACTTTTTTCCCTTGAAAAGCAATGAACTATCCTTGGTGGAACGGTCCCTGGATCGGGCTGATCAAACCCTTCGACGGGCCTGACAAGAGCTGGATCCTCCTCAGCACGCGAGCTGTTTCAAGAGACTCCGATTTAAATAAAAGTATGGGGTGAAATCTGTAATTCGGCTCACCCTCCAAAACGGTCGATAAATCGGCTCACCCTCCAAAACGGTTGATTAATCGGCTCACCCTCCAAAACGGTCGATTAATCGGCTCACTCATGGGTTTCTTCTTCATGACAGGCGCTTGATTGTTTGATTTTCTGCATCATACCCTAGTATACTGTAGCACTTCTAGAAATCAAACAATCAAGCACTTGCCATTAAAGAGAAACTCATGAGTGAGCAGATTTATCGACCAAGTGGAGGGTGAGCCGAAATAGAGACTTCTTCTCATACACCTCATCGCGGTGACAGTTTGAGTGAACAATCCCGTTTGACAGGCGGACAGAAAGAAGTAATCGTAGGTTTGGTACGTTTTTTATGCAGTAATAGACTCAGCTGCACTTCGTGACAGCAATCGCTGTGGAGGTCTCAACCGACGAGGCGGCGGATTCGGCTTCTGGGACTGCGGCGGTCAGGACACCTTCTCCAGCGAGCCACAGAAGGGCTCTCCCTGGTGCGAATACGAGTTGGATGACTAACAAACCGTTCTTCATACATCTACCTCGCCTTATAAAAAAGGCATGCATACTGCATTTTTTTTCATTTCCAGCGTTAAACACTTTTTTTGTAGCTTAACAGTCGCGCCAACTGTGTGTTGAGAGGAGGTGGTGTAGAGCAATAGATTTATCTGTCAGGGAGATGCACGCAGCTCCCTTTGATCAGTAGGCACTACGCAGCAGACATGCGCTCAGCATATTGAAAGTTTACATGTAGTATGCTCATACTGCAACTTGCATCGAACCTGAAAATATGGCAATCCTTTTTTATCTTTAATGATTTATCCATCCGTATCTAATTTCAGTGATGAATGGCCTGGAAATTACTACGGGGACAGTATTGCCGACTCGAGATGAAAAAAAAACTAAAATATTGGCAAAAAGTTTTCCCATGCGGGGAATCGAACCCCGGCCGCCTCGGTGAAAGCGAGGAATCCTAGCCACTAGACCACATGGGACTGTATTTAGTTGTATTCTGTTGCCAGTCAACGCAACGACGTGAAATTTTACTCCTCTAATCTTTATCATAACCACAGAGCGTATGGAGTGTGAACCCGATACACGCTTCGGTTTAGAGAACAGGACTTCGCATGTATCTCTAAGTGCCATGTGCAAGCACTTTCGAAAATAGATTGGATTAACAGTTTACACAGCAGGAGAACCTCGTCCTCATCGATGAGGGTGTTGGCTTTACGTGTGCTATTATTATGGGCAAGGTATTGCGGAAAAGAAGTAAAATATATAACAACGGTGCGTAATAAGGCACACACAAAACAACAAGAAACATTAAGTCCAACTTCAGGTTCGTGGACATTTTTTTCGCCATTTAAGGGTCCTCAATTGCTAAAGAAACATTTCCGGAATTAGCGAGGAAAGTGGGCAGTGTCGCATTAACAGACAGAGGAGACAGAGGAGACAGAGTAGACAGATGAGACAGATGAGACAGATGAGACAGAGGAGACAGAGTAGACGGATTAATTGATACTGAACGGTCTCCGTTCACAGACACGCCAGTTGAACCGGTGGAAACGGCTGAGACAGTCGCGGGAGCCTTGGTGGAGTTAATCACAACGACTTCCACGGCAGTATCCGTCGTCACAGACATCGGTCCTTCAGTCGGACGAAACCTCCTGATCTGCGGCAGATCTTCCTCAGCCGAGCGATCTTTCAACACATCAGCCGTGCTATTGATTACGGTCGTCGTTGTCGTCGTCGTCAAGTTTCCGTTCGCGGTTGTGGTACTTCTGGTTTCGGTCTTGGGAGGGTCAGAGGTCGTCGTAGGGCTCGCAGTCTCATTACGAGATCGGAATCGTGCGAAGCGGTACGTCTTGCCTTGGTAGATGCGGGAGTTTATGTAGCCAGCGTGCTTGACTTGCCTGAATAATTTCCACGCATAAATAAACTTTGTCACGGTAAAATTTTTACATTTCTTAAACTTAATTTAGTTTATATAGATTAAGTTTATTTGCTGGAAATAAATTCAAGTTGCCTGAAATAATCTAAGATTACAATGTGTTGTAGAAATAAGAAGCCATTGATCTTCAAAACACCTGATTTAGTTCAGATTAAGTAAAGTATTTTTCTTTTAAATCAGATGCAATTAAAAACCGAACTCTCATTAATCGTTACTTACTCATTGCAGTTGACGTTGTACCAGTAGTCGCAGACCTGCATAGAGAGACAGTTACAATAAGCGACAGAATTTATTCTAACAGAGAGTCCCGGAAATGGGCAAAAGGGGCGGGGCTGGGGTAATAATAAAACAATCAACCAATCAACTCCGCTCCGATTGCTACCGAGCTTCGCTGGTTGATTGATTGATTGTTCAAATATTACCCCTGCTTCGCTCTTTTGCCCATTTCTGGGACCCTCCGCAATCGTCCGGTCTATTTTCTATGCTCTTAAAATTATCTTACCAAGGTAATCTGACTGAACAGCGTGGTCTTCGGGCAGATGAAATTGTACTGGCCTCCGTTCACGTCACAACGGTGGAACGCCTAAACACAACAAGAAAGTAATTCTTATTTCACTAAAAAGACACTTTTACTGTAGAATGCCGCACAGTTGAGGGAAGTGGCGTTCGGTTAAACAGAACGCTCGATAACTTTGCCCATAGGTACAGAAAAATAACGCCCGGCCGGTTACAGAATTCCTTTTACGGCCATAATTCTACCCGGTCGGAGAGCTAAAATACGCGTTTGTTCTTCGTCCAATTAGCGATTATACTTAACCATTTTTGTGCAGAGGTCTCACGCCCCAAGGGACTGAAACAAAAACGAATCAAGAAATCAACGGCTCCACTTGTGCTTGAAATTAAAAAGCAGGCTTAATCAACAATCAACAGGTTGGAGTCTTGTGGTCTTATGTTGAAAGCAATAGAGCCTGGGTTGCTTTTTCGAATGTTCTGCTGAACGGAACGCCGCCTCCCTCAACTATGCGGCATATTACAGTATCTTGTGAGTTTCTGTATTGGCAAACTCACTTGGCAGCCGGCTTCTGGGTCAGCATAATAGCCGGGCTGATCCACGTCCGAGCACCTGAACGACGTCTGTGGGATCGTATCGAAGGTCGGGTAAGCCGATTCTCGGCCAATCTTAAGCTTCAACTGAGCCACTTGTTGGGCGCTCAACGGTCGCGGAATCAGGCTCCAAAATTTCTTCTCATCCTCCGGGTCTTTCGGCGTGTACGGGGTCCAAGTCTGCTGAACCACGGCGGCAGTTGGTGTGGAACTCACAGTGGCTTCCGTCGCTATATAAAATACGGACAGTAATACAAAGCAAAAACCCTTCTCATTCATAGGATCGATTCAGCACTTACAAGGAGACGAAACTGCAACTGTTTTCTTTAGTACAGTCTTCACGGTAGGCGCTGAAAGGATTTCCAATCGGGTTACTGAATCTGTTGGAATAGGCAGCCTTTTAGGCTGTAGGAAGTCCTCTTCCCCAGCTCGCGTATTCGGCAGCGTCCATGGAAGTTCCAAGTCGCTAGCGTTGGCCGGGGGGTTAACCAGACCGACAGCTACAAGGGTCGCATTCTGTTTCATCTGCACGGGGTAGAGACGGTCAGGGTTGGGACGAGGCCATGTTCTTTTCTTCGTGGAACTCGGAGTAGTTTGAGTCGCATTCGAAAGTGCTTCATCAGCAGCTGCCAGAATTGTAGTTGAGCTGGCAGAAATCGGTACGGAAGAGGGCGTGGCTGCACTCGAAGTGAGAACCGCCGAGGTAGATCGTTGCTCCTGAACAAACGGGATTGCTGTAGTCACGACGGTGACGTTAAAGTTGTTCGAGACGTTCGAAACCGACTGAAGCGATGAAGACTCCACTGTCGAAGAGGCGTGAACATCCGAGGTCTCCGTGGAGCTGTTGTGGAGGTCGCTGCTCTCATTGGTCTGGCTGTGAATGAGCTTCAAGGTCGATTCCGCGACCAAATCAGGGTTCCCGAGTTCGACGTGCTGACTGGAGTTACCTCCTCTTGTTCCGTTGACCGACTCACTCAGATTATCGTTCTCCAGTGTGAAGTTTTTGTTTGCAGCTTGTCCGGAAGTCGTTGCCGCAACGGATTTTTCGGTGGAACTGACGCTGGACGAGATGTTTTCAGCGAAAGAAGTTTGGTTCGTCACTTCCAGAACCTTTGAGACAACCGTCGTGCTGGTGACTGAAGCAGTGCCGGTACTTTCACTGACAGGAGCCAGCGAAGTAGCTCCCGTTACGTCAGCGGGGAGGTTGGAAGGCGAAACCATGTTGTGGTTTTCGTCTTGACGAAAATTTTCCGTCGACGAGAGGTTCCGTCCAATGACGACCGTTGTCGCGACGGTGCTTGGCCCTTCCGTCGAATTTTGGTTTTGTGTTATCGAAAAGGTTCCACTGCTCGATTCTGCGGTACTTGTCAGGGTCGTAGACGCGGCTGATGAAGTTGGCGTACCCGAAGAAGACCCGACAGTGTTGTCCTTGAGAAACGTGACAGACGTGAACGGTGTTGACGGTTCGGTAGTGCTCGACGGTTGACTCGGAGTACTCCGGAATGCGGTAACGTCATGAAGAGACGCCTCGCTTACGTTGGAACTGCTGCTTATGGTGGCTGTGGTAGCGACGGGAATTGAGGATGACGAAGTCGACGTCGAACCTTCCGTGGTTGGTGTACCGGTCGTTGCGAGAACCTTCGTCGTTAAGGAAGATGTTGTCTGCTCTTGATGAGCAACGATTGAGGCCTCCGTTGAGTTGAAAAACGGACCAGAGACCTCCCACTTTGAAGTGCTGCTTGAAGAGTTCGTCGAGTTCGCGAGTCCTCCAGCGAGGATCGTTGAATTTATCACTTCGAGATGAATCAGCTGGTCACCGAACGTCAATTTCGTGCTGTTATGCTCATGCGTGGAATTCGAAGCATTGGCAGCGAGGAGCCCTCCCAGGACGGAGGAGTTCGACACGACATGCGGTTCGGTGAAGTTGAGCGCCTCGTTGCCGTCGTCTAATGAAGTGGCGAACATGTTGAAGACCACCAGTTTCGTGGTCGCTGGATTAGCAGTGGGCGCATTCTGCCACCAATCCGGTGGGATGGTAGCGTTGAGGACCTCGAGGTGATTTAATTGGTTGAAGAAATGCAACGGAACGGCGCCGTTGGAAGCAATCCGGTTGGTACCATTGGAAATTTCAGCAGTTGAAGAGTTTGAGAGAGCCAGATCGATATTTAACGAGTTTAGTCCCGCATTACTTTCGTTAACGGATGAATTGGAAAAGGCGCTCGTTACCGACGGTTCCGTTGTGAGACTGTTTGAAGCTGAGGTAGAAAACGTTGCGTTGAGTTGGGCATCGAGAACCAGCAAACTGGAGTCGTTCGCTGTTCCGTTCGCTGTTCCGTTCGATGTTTCGTTCGCTGTTCCGTTCGCTGTTCCGTTCGATGTTTCGTTCGCTGTTCCGTTCGCTATGATGTTCGTTATGCTATTTGATTTGCCGTCTGCTGTTCCGTTTATTGTTTTGTTCGCTGCATCGTTGATTGTTCCATTCGCTGTTCCATTTGCTGTGTCGTTTGTTGCGATGTTCATTACAACGATTGCTGTATCATTCGCTGTTCCGGTCGTTGTTCTGTTCGCTGTGTCATTCGCCTTTCCGTTCGCCGTTTCGTGTGTTGTTACATCTGCTGTTCCGTTTGTTTGGCTAAATGCGCCGTCGCTCATTGTGATATTTTCGGTTCCATTCAAACTAACGCTCACTGTTCCATTTTCCGTTCTGTCTGCGGTTCCATTCCTAGCAACGTCCTTGAGATCAATCGCAACCCCGTTCGAATCGACATTGGTCGTTTTATTCACCGCTGAACTGTTTGAAATTGATGTCCCATTGACAGCTGTCGCGCGTATCGTGCTGTTCACCGCATCAAGGGTACTCGTGCTGTTGTCTTGAGAGAATGCGAACAAGTTCACAACGAACCGTTTGGCGGCGTCCCATACAGACGAACCCACAGGAGCCGCCGTCGCGTTCAAGAACCATTCCGGCGGAATGGTGGCGTTCAGCACTTCCAGATGGTTCAGCTGGTTGAAAAAGTGAAGAGGAACAAAATTGGGCGATGATCTGTTCGTTTTATCGGAAGCGTCAGCGATGGATGAGTTTTTCGACAAGGCCTCAAAGCCAGAAGCATTCAGTGCGTCATTACCGCCACCCACCAACGGAACGATAGACGTTGGGACTGTTGACGAACCCAAATTCGCCGTTGTATTGAAGGACTGTCCACTACTGTCAAATCCCACCGAACTGGAACTGGAACTGAAACTGAATGAACTGGGACTGGAACTGGAATCAAATGAACTGGAACTGGAATTGGAACCGAATGAACTGGGACTGGGACTGGAACTGGAATCAAATGAACTGGAACTGGAACTGGAACCGAATGAACTGGAACCGTTCGACTTTGTCGAAGCCTTCAACTGTTCTTCTGTTCCATTAGCCGTGAAAAAATGAGCGGTGCTGTTTAGCGTTCCGTTGCTCAGTTCGGCGGAGAACTGGTCAGACACGAGCAGTATCGTTGTGTTCTCTGGCAAGTTCGCTGTCGCATCGAACAAGACAGCTGCAAAGGTGTCGTTTCGCTCTCCGGAATGGACTACAGTCGTCCCATCTGTTCCGTTGTTCCGATCGGTGAAAGTGGATACTACGAAGGAGGCCGTTGTCCGAGCAGTACTTGTCGATTCACCAGCAGAGCTTTCCATTGGGCTTTGACCCAGTTTAGCAAGAACAGCCGGTGTTGTCAAGTCAATGTGATGTGTGGAGGCGCTGTTTTCAGTGGTGGCCGTTGATGCTTGTTCGTTCGCGGTACGGCTGACCCCTGATGCGACCTCTTGGGCGGCTGGGCGGGCGGTCGTGGTTGTGTCAGATGGGGTCGCTGGGTCAGAGGACGCGGAGACGAATTCAGTGGTCGTTGTCGGGAAAAGTGTACTGGAACTCATGTTAGAGTTCTTGTTGTCCGCTGCAGACTCAGAAGAATTTTTTAAACCTGCTTCGTTGGAGGGACGGCTGTCGTTTGCCAGTCGGGTTGCAGTAGCAATCTAAAATGTAACAGTGATTGCAAAAAAAATGTTTAAGACAGCAACATGATTTTCGATGTTATTTTCAATGTAATGTTCAATCAATTTTGATTTTAAGTAAAATAATATTATGCCAATTAAATTTATATAAAACATTCGATTTTTGTATTTCAAGCATTACCGTGGTCGTTTCACTCGGTGGTTGAACCGTCGTGGCGACACTCTGCGCACTGGACACGACGATGATGGGGACTTCTGTGCTACTGCCACGGTCAGCCTGGTTTACCGACGGTGGCGACGTCTCACTTAACAAGTGAGCTGCTCGAAGGACAAAGGATGAGTTGACCAAGTTTCCCGTTCCGTTAACGGGTTCGGTTACGTTGCCGACTGTTAGAACGGCCACTCCACCGGCAGTCGAGGCGGCTGTCGTTGCCTGGAAGATCTCTTCCACCACGCCAGCATGAACAGTCGTCCCGTTCTTCTCAGACAACAAAACACTGACGGCTGCAGCCACGATTTCGGTGGTCGTGGCCTCCGTTGTCGGCGTCACTAAACTGGAACCGATGTTCAAGGACAAGCTGTTCGGTGTCAACGCTCCGGCCGAGGAAGCGACAAAGACTTTCTGATCTCGCGAAAGGGTTTGCTCGTGATTGGAACCGGGCACCGTCGAGACTGTCACCGCACTCGGCAATGGTCCTTCGCTTCCGTTAAGGGTTTGCTCGTGATTGGGACTAGACACTGTCGAGACTGTCACCGCACTCGGCAATGGTCCTCCGCTTCCGTTAAGGGTTACCTCCCCGGCCGAGGGATGGGCAGAACTGAATGTCGACTGAACCAAGGATGGTCCCATTCCATTTGTGGGCTCTACAGAGAAATTGGAGGATGCAGCAGTCGTTGCTGAGGACGACGACAACGGACGGACAAGCGCAGTTGTACTGGAAGCTGAGACGTCTACACTTGAACCTATATCACGTGATCGAAACAAATAAAATGTTTAAAAAATTCAACCCTTTTTGAAGGAACCCTTTTTGAATCGATGGTTTCATCCCATATTCCTACCTGCGCCTGTGTTCCCGGGCAGGGCAGCCCGATCGAAGAAAATCTTTGAAAACGACGAGTTCCCTAGAAGGGGCGCGTAACTGCCGTTGATTGCAGGCAGCGAACTGCCCAACCCTTCAGTTCGACTCTCCGTCGTAGCTGTGATTGAAACCGTCACGTTTTTCGCTTTCTCCAGCGGATCTTGGGAGACGGTTTTCACCAGTAAAACAGCCGTCGAGTTTTCTCCGGCGGAAGAGTTTTCCGACTCGGAAGAGGCGTTACTGAAGAAGACAGTGACGTTTTGGAGGAAAGGGTTTGACAGGATTCCCGAGGCGTTGTTCCACGACGAACCGTTGGCGATGCTCATTTTCCGAAGAGCCCAAAGGTCGAATAAGGATTCGGTCAAGTTCTCGGCAGTTGTTGTTGTGTTGTCCAAAGTGATCAGCGAGTCGTTGAACGCGACTGGGATTGCAGTGACCTTCGAAAGGGCCGGAGACGTCTGAGAGACCGCAGCCAGCAACTGATGACTGGATTCTTTCAGGGAGGAAGAATCTGTCGCGTTTTCGGTGGCGGATGAGTTTGTTATGGAAATTGTTGTGGAACTGATTACAGGCGTCTGAGTGGTTCTGATGACGTTGAGATTGGGAATCTCGTTGTCCGCGGCTTGGTTGCCGGAAGGCTCGACAATCAGTTCTCGAATTATCCTGGTTGTGTTACTACCGGGTATCACAATTTCCATGCTATTGGGTGGAGGTGTGGGAAAACTGGATAACGACGGCAGTGGTCCGAAAGGTTTGATATTGTTGCTCAAGCCAGTTTGCATCTGGGTGATAATCCCGTTAGCGGTTTGCCGAATGGCATCTCCGAAATTCGTGCCGCCAAAATCTTGGCACTGAAATATTTCACAATGCTTAGTTGATATAGTTTAATATTCTTATGTCTGTCTGTCTGTCTGTCTGTCTGTCTGTCTGTCTGTCTGTCTGTCTGGCTACTTGTCTGTCTGTCTGTCTGGCTACTTGTCTGTCTGTCTGTCTGTCTGTCTGTCAGTCAGCCTGTCTGTCTGTCTGTCAGTCTGTCTGCCTGTCAGTCTGCCTGTCTGGCTACCTGTCTGCTTGCCAAGCTGCCGCTCTATGGATTCACAGCCTTCTCATACCTTGTAAGAACTAGCAAAGTTGAAGAGGATCACAATTGAAGAGATAAATTTCCGACTGCGGTGGTCCATGACCGGTCGATCGATGATCTGTACCGCGTCCCTAAAATAACTTGGAAATTGAAACCGATAAACGTGCTTCAAATCTTTACAATATTAAAGACTGACAGTGCAGATATAAGTGTAAACAAAATGTCCACTAATGATATGTAAATATGCTGGTGGGACTAAAAGTTCGGACCTTCTAAGAAGTCACAATAATGAAAAGGCTCTTTGAGAAGGAAGGACCGACTAATTGTGTGCTTTAAAATGCCTAAAAAGTTGGAAACAATGACACCCCGTGTACACCGTCGCCCTTCTCAGATTTACGTAAAGAGGATGGGGAAAAAACGCGCGCGAGGCGGTCCGCAGAATCATGGCCACATATTATTCTTCAACACGCTAAGACAAAAAACCTGCTTTCAAGGCGTCAGTGATCTCTGTGTGTCTTGTCTGCTTGTCTGTCCATCGTTTTTAGGCTCGAATGACTTCCGACGCGGCGGCGTCGCGCAATTATTTCTTCTCACACTTGTAAATAAGTGTTGAGATTTTGGTGTTTAGTCACGAAAAAAAACATCCCTTTAAAATTGTTCCGGCTAATTTTTTTGCACGGTGAATGTACCGGTACATATCACCCCCGCAGTTCAATGTACTATTAATGTGGCAAGCTGGTTATCATTTTTTCTATGGAAAAACTCTTCAATGCTATATAAACACCCACGCAGGGCCAAGCGGGCATAGTAATAAATTGGCGCGGAACTAGGTCCATCACCTTCTGGACACAGACAGACTGTCTGTATCTCAGGCAAATCAACTTATTATGATGAACGAAAATATTCTGTCGATTTTCGTCTGCCTGCCTGCCTGCCTGCCTGCCTGCCTGCCTGCCTGCCTGCCTGCCTGTAGGTCTGTTCCTTTTTTTCTGTCTGCCTGTCTGCCGGCCACCCTGTCTGTCTTCCTGAATTCCTGTCTGAGCCCCAGCCTACATACCTACATGTCTGCCTGTTTGCCTGCCTGTCTGTCTGCCTGCCTGTCTGCTTGTCCGCCTGTCCGCCTGTATACCTGTCTGCCTGCCTGTTTGCCTACCTGCTTCCCTGTCAGTCCGTCTCTCTGCCTACCTGCCTGCTTGCTTATCTGTCTACTTGCCTGCCTGCTTGCCTGCACGCATACTTGTCTGTCGGTTTCTCTTTCCATCTATTTGCCTGTTTCACTGAGGTGTCTATTTGCCTATCGTCTGGAGGTTATGGGTAAGTCTGAAGAAAAATGCAAGACATGCCCATCACCGAGAAAGACAAAAAGACTCAAGAGTCATTAAGGCGTGTCAGTCAAGGCCAACGTTCATGACTGTTGTTGTTGGGACAGGGGAAAAAAAACGGAAGATGCGCCCACGCATGAGAAGCTCATTACCCTGTGCGGTGGTAAGACCAGCCGTACACGTCCGCTTACTTCTGCAGAAGTCCGTGAGTAATACCGATTTCTAATCACGAAAGTTCAGCGAACGGCCTTCTCTGCTGGCAAAACATGACCTCAAGTCTCTAACGATGCCTTACTCATCCCAAAAGCGTATTCGAATTATAGAGAACTTTTATGAAGCTCTCCCCTTCCTGAATTCAATGGGAAGCGCCCTCTGTTGGTGGATATACTAGACAATCAACACCAGTTTTCTTGTTCCTGCTCTTCCCCGAGTTAGCAGGCCTTGATAAAAATTGTCGTGAAACGCCGCTTGCAGTGCAAAATTATTTTACCTCTTATCGAGCGGCTGTTTGAAATACGGAAAGTTCCCCACATCCAGTTCCCCCCCGGTGCGCATTGCATGCATTCATAAGACCATAAAGTGCCGGAAGCCACAATGGAATAACAAGTTCACGAAATCGATTCATTTACTTTAAATTGCCTCTTTTGGGAGAAATCCCATTAACAGTTTGAAAATGAAAACTCATTGACCGCCTCATCGCTTAGAAATTCACATACAACACACGCCATTACAGGTACGAAATCTGAAAAGGTTTGATAATTGCACAGCTCGCTGATTTGCAATTGTGCCGCTGAAGACGCAGCTCCTAGTGCTTGCAACAGCCACAAGCCTTCCCGGATATTCCCACACCGCACTTGGCTGAGCTTCCGCATTTGCAGTCTGCAGAACAAGGACATCCATAAGCATTTAAACTGTTTCTCGTTAATTAATAAGTGACATCCATTATCGGAAGGTGTTAGGAATCGCACGGCGCGGTGCGCATTTATTACGACACAACACGACACATAAGTGCTGTACCAATTACACACAAAAAAAGAGATGTCAATCATAATTGAATAATTAATTACAAAACAAGTTGCACATATTATGAACTTGTACTAACCGGAGCAAGGGCAGTTGCTCTTGCCAGACTCGCAGCCACAGCTGCTGGAGCAGTCCTTGCAGTCCTTCCCGGCGCACTGGCCGACGGTGCACTTGCCCGCTAAAAAAACAGAGCTAAACTGTGACACCATGTCACACGTACAGAGTACTCAAAACCAAAGAGATGGAGGATAAAAATCCCCTGCAGTAGACTTACTTTTGCAGCAGCAGTCCTCACCCATTTTTGCTAAACGATTGGAAGAAAAACTATTCTAATGTGTTAAGGTAAGGGTAAAAGAAAACATACAGCGCCTGCGTCAATGACTACTTTTTATAAGCGGAGAGCTAGAGCTAAACATACGCTTTATGTTTGAGTTATGGGGACTCGGATTTTTCCCAGACGAATAATGGAGTTTTTAAATATTGATGTGGCACGGTGTCTGTGACTACGACAACGATTTTGTTGCGGCGCATTCCCGGCCGGTTGTCGGTCAATGTGCATTGGAGGTGTGGAGGCGTGGAGGTGTGGAGAAGTGGAGGAGTGGAGGAGTGGAGGAGTGGAGGAGTGGAGGTGTGGAGGTGTGGAGGTGTGGAGGTGTGGAGGAGTGGAGGAGTGGAGAAGTGGAGGAGTGGAGGTGTGGAGGTGTGAAGGTGTGGAGGAGTGGAGGAGTGGAGAAAGCCAGCGTGGAACCTCCGCAATCGATTCATCGTGAGGAAACGCACAGGGATTGCCAATGAGGAAAGAGTTATCGTACATCGCTTAACCGTCGACCTAAGAGCAAGCATACTGTGATACTGTACTGTGATATCGGTAAATGAACCTATGGTCAGCACAGGACACTGCTGGACTAGAGAATGTCCTGCAGAATTAGCCATTTATATTGATCATCCAACGCGTTGCGTTTTACTTTTTTGCAGTATAAATGCCGTCAATCTGCATACTCAGGGCAAAGTCAGTAATTTTGGCCCGTAAACCTAACTTATTGCAGATGCCGTATTCAATATAACTCGGCTTTATGTTTTGTTAATAGAGCCACATGTATGATGATTTTCGAAATTCCTTTGAGCGTTGTTCTGGCCAGAAGAAGAAATTATCGTTACATACGAGTACTCGTACCATATCAAAATTAACCAGGGCAAACTGAATATGGCGCATCCTTGTGCAATGTGCGCTGCGCTCCCTATTGCGCTGCGCTGCCTATTCCGCGTAGCTGTATGTTGTATTTCATGCTATACCCGTAAGTTGCACTCGTATCTACACACGCGGCAGAAGCCTTGCACTAACCGAGTTAAGCCATTACACTCGTTC
>LRSR01010623.1:0-10179 GCA_001579985.1 Hypsibius dujardini | reverse complement strand
TGCACAGGACAAATCGCAGATAATGAGGAAAGTTCTCCATTTTTTTTATCCAATTTTTCCCCTGAGATCTGGCGTGACGAGAAAACAATTGCCTACCGTTTATCCTCGAAATCGACGAAGGCAAACGGGGGTCCCTTGTTGGTCCTCAAGTCGCAGTGGACGACTTTTCCATATTTGCGGAAGACATCTGAAAAAGAATCCAAATGTAAAACAACTGCAGACAAACTAAATTTCAGAATTAATTTTGCAATTAAAATGGGGGAGGGGGCGGCAAGCAAAAAAGGCGAAGGAACGCAAAAATAAACACTGGAAAACGAAAATGGAGTTTACGAGACGATTGACGTGAATCAAGCCGGCTCAAGCGTGGATTGAGGCCGGCCTGGGTTAGGCCAATGCCCTCGAAGAACGAAAATCGTAATTTTCAATGCCGATATTGTAGTTGAATGTTTAAAGTGGTTTTTTATAATGTAAATATATTTTAGAAATTCCTAAAAATTAATTGACGAGATAAAAGGTCAACAGAAAAAGTGAGAAAAAACATGGACGCGATTTTTTACCTTCGATATCGCGCTCCCTGACATCCGGAGGCAAGTTGCCCACATAAACCCGGCTGGCACTGCCCCGACGATCGCGGTCACCCATTTTGGAGGGGCAAGAATTTTGAAAACAATAAAAAAGCTCGAGAAAGTACGGTGACTGTTGGGGAAAAGTCGGCGAACTCTTATTCCGAAGTGAAAAACTGGAGCAACGCAATGCAAAATGCGCAAATGAAATGGCCGATAGCGTTCTGCGTTCGCGATTCGCGCCGCGAGCAAAAACTACGGCCGTTTGAATGCTCTGAATGATTGGCTGAAAAAAGTGGCCGGTTTCTGATTGGCGGTGGCGATAATTTAGGTCCGGCCCCCACGCGCACTTGCACATTGCACAATGGCACACTGTGCAATGCGCACTAATGTCACAAGTTTTTAATTTTAAACTACACATCCAATTTATTTTAATTTAACATGTGCGTCGTTGGTCATATTTACTTTATATATCTGGGAAGCTGTTCGAGTCAGAGAAATTAAATTTCACCATTGCCGATCTTGCTGGTCAAGCAACGGACCGTTACAAAGTTTCTATGAATTAGTTCAGCAAATCAATCAATCAAGCGATGGCAGACGTTGTGGAAAATTTATTGTTTGTTGCAACCGGTATTCCTCATCCGTGCAGGGCCTCGCCTTGCGCAGAGCTGGTTTGGGAAATTATTGTACGAGAGTTGAGCCCGTTGATTGCAAAATTTCCGGAAAGTGCGCTGTGCTCTGCGCAGTTGAAGCGCCAGTCTACTAGCGGTCATATTTTACCTATCATTCGGTTCCTCGCCCGAAACAATGGCGCCCTTCGGCGTTTTATCGCGCGCATGGCGGTGAACGATGCGGTGCAGCAACATGTTTGCGAGGGCGATTTAGAGGAGGTCAGCGCACCGGTGGAGAAGAGAGCGGGGGCTCGAATTGCGGCTGTCAAGGTGAATTCCTTACTAGCCATTAGCTGCAGCGATTGATTGATTGATTGTGGGGCGGGACAGTTTTCATTTCCATCTCTTTTGAGTTAGCCAGATGGTTCGTTGATTAAATATTTTTCTGTCGTTGTGCAATCATGATGCATTTAAATTTAATAACCAATTCATTTTGAACCCTAACTGTTGAAAGTCTTTCTTTTACTCGTTTTGGCAATGCGTTGATTGACCGATTGGTATGCATTGCGTTGTTCCGCTGGTCCCAATGCTTGATTGATGAATTGTTTTCAATCAGTCAATCAATCAATCCTTAATTGATTGATTGATTGGAACGCATAATTTTTTACCGCTCCCATTCTTAATTACGTTACATATTTCATTTTTTCTCCCCAGGAAGCTCTGACTGAATTAAACTGGCCATATGATACCGTCGCTGAATACCTCATGCAACCGAAGGAGTGCCCAGTCAAAAGGGCCCGCTTGGTGCGTGCCGATCGCGTCACTCAGGCCATGGACCCGGCGACCTACCAGGCGTTCTGCGAGGCCCGCACCGTGTCTTTCACCCCGCAAAAGGCCCCCAAAAAGCGTAATTTCAACGGTCATTGGTTGTCGGGGATGACAAAGGATCTCGAGATGCTGTCGCACACGGTCGAGCAAGACCTCGCCTACCTCGCCGGGGAAATAGTAGGAAATTAGGAATTGTTATGGAGTTGTTAGATCTTCCAACTGGAAGTTGGATAGTTAACAAGTTTATCAGACTAAAAGTAGAAAAAGGTAGAGAAGACTGACAGAAAGGAAAGAGGACGTCTCTGCCTTTAGAACTAGTAAAACACATCATTATTGTCGTGTGGAGGGATCACGAAGGGAGTTGAGTTCTGGCCGGGATTTATTTTGGTACAAGGAGGAAGTAAAACGAGAGGGACAGACGCGACTGACTGCTGAAACTTTCATATCTGCTGCTCGGAGATAGGACGACGTGAAAAGTCAAAGCCGTAAAAAAAGCAGTAACATGCCAGTTGGCCGCCGTCCAGCATTGGTCAGGCGGTCTTAAAAGGAAGGAGTCTGGGCCGGGCACTGGTCATCCAGCCCGGCACTGCACGGACAGACACAACATCTCATTCCCCGCGACATTATATGGCAAAGTGTTAGCTATAGGAATGATTTTAAATAGCGTATGCATCAGAATTACATAAACGTAATTAGCGGTAGCAGCAGAATAGGGTTAATAAGGTAGATAGAGTTACTAACTAGACAAGGCACTAAGTGACTCAAATAGCTGCAATGATTGGATATGAGTACTTGTTGGGCGTGGTCCAAGAGAGTACAGAATTGTGGTCCGCTTTTCTACCAACGAACTTTGTGCATTGCAGGTCTCCGCGGTGGCGGACCTGGTGTTGGTCCTCCGCGCGGACCAACGCGACGGGACGCACTTGCGTTACGCTATTCTACGGGTGGAAGGGGACACCCAGCAGCTAGCGGAGGTGTGGGCGTGTCTGCGGGAAGAGAAATTCGTGTCGGTCATCACGGCGGAGGAAGTACTCAATGTCGCGCGGATTTTCTGCACCAACTTTTCTTCCAGGGATTCTGGCCCGAACTGTCTCCTTCTGACTGTGTAGCCTGTGCGCTCGACGACCCATGTCCTGAATTTCGACTTTGCCTATTTCCTACTTCACTTTTTCAGACTGATAAATCAATCGAGCAAGTCAAGCACCGCCCGAGGAATGTTATTTAAATGAAAGTTGGTAATTGGAATTAAATTCCTAAAAAGTCAATCAATCAACTGATTGCTCGAGTTGACTAGAGCCGATTAGCATTCTTCCATTCCGTTGGAGGGCATTCCCCAAAATCCGCCCATACAACACTTTCAGGGACGTCGGATTTCCTAATCATCAAAGTCGTGTCCGGAAACGCCGTCAAATAAGAGGACAGAACAGCACGTCATTGAGGCAGAATTTGCGCTTTTCGGAGGATCTCTTTTAAATCATCCTTCACGACCCAGTTTCCACTTTCCATCCAGAAACTCTACGAGACATGATAGAGGACTCTCCCAGAAGCACCCTCTCATACGAATCATACAACCACGCAAAAAAATCACCCACAAAGTTAAAACTCTTCAAGAAAACGGTTCGCTATAAGTTAAAAGATACTAAAAGCCTTCTTCAGCTCCACCATCAATTGCCACTCGGGCTTGCCGAGATCGTCGCGGAAGTAGTCCTTACAGCAGTCGATGGACGCGCGACTGATCCGGCTCACCATCACGTCCTCAATCTCAAAGTGCCGGCCGAGGAGTTTCGGCGCTGATCCCGGATCCGGCTCGATCTTGATGCAGACCTCCTGGCCCTTTTTGGCCATCTCCAGGGGTTTGTGGTTGAGCTCGATGCTGGAGACGACACCAATGTCGACAAACTCCTTGGTGGGCACGCATAGCGGCGTACCGACCTTAAGGATGCCGGCCTCGACGACGACGCCGACCACGATGGGGTCACGTGAGTTGAAGACGAATTGGGGAAGGATTTTGAGCTTACAGGGGAAGATGGCCAGCTGAGGAAAGGGGAGGAAAAACAACGTCAATAAGAGCATATCCATCCAGACAAAGAAAAACGCAGTCATGCAGGCAAAGGAAAGAAGTGCAGAAGCGCAAAAAGACAGACAGACATTTGCATAGACAGGCAGGCAGCTTGGCAGACAGATAGTTAGGCAGGCAGACGAGCAGTGAGACAGACAAGACAGACAAACACATAGACAGCTAAATCAGTCGACAGATAACGACCAGTCGGTCACAAGGGGAGATGAATCTTACAAGCAGCCCAAGGAAGTAAAGGTGACATGCATACAGGCATTTAGGCAGGCGACAGACAGATCCCAGTGACCAGTCAGTAAGGAGACAAATTCAACCAGCAACCAAAATTGAATGTCTCTTACGTGTTTGTTCTCTTCTCGTCGTTGCGCCTTTAATTCGTCCTGATAGGCTGTGAAGCGATCAAACAAGTGGTAGATGATGTCGGCGGCGAAAATGCGGACGCCCAGTTCGTCAGCCAGCTGCTGGGCTTCCCGTTCCACCTTCACGTCGAATGCGAGAATGACGGCGTATTGCGTTTCGTGCTCCAACATGGTCGACGCGTTGCGGACATCCTTCTTGTGGACCGGCCCGATGTTCACGCCAGAATACTGTAAAGCCGAAAGAATAACTTTAAAAAAAAACGAAAATTTCATTTTCCTAATAAAAAAAAGGTATCCACATAAACGTACAGGAATCTTGGAAGTCCGGAGGAATTCCAGCAGAGCCTCAAGGGAGCCGAGGGTGGAGGCTTGAACGTAGACACCGCGGTCTTCCCGTTGGTAGTTCATCGACTTGAGAGCGGCTGCCAGTTCCAGCTCAGTGGCCTCCTACAAATTGTTCAACAAGCAAATAATTTTAGTCATGACGCCCCACGAGGAAGAAACAGAAGCAAGAAACAAACCTTGCAGCGCTCTTGTTCGTCTGGTGTGTTTGCCACCAGCAGGGGCAACCCGGCCAGACAAGATTCCAGATCCTTGGCGAGAATTTTAATGCCCTGAGCTCCGTCCACCTTCTTGTACTTCTCGTAGGGATTCTACAGCAAGTACATAAAGTCATCAGAAAATCAGTAAAAAGTCACCAGGCAGAAGAAGACATGAAAAACAGACCAGCGCAGAGACAAACCCAAAAGTTGGCAGGCAGAAACACAGAGGAGACAGAAAGGTGAAAAAAACAAGCAAGCAGACAATTTAAAGAGGCAAAAAATTAAGTAAACAAAGAAACATGGAATCATCTACATATTTGCAGACACATGAGTTAACGCTAGACACGCACAAGAGACGCTGAGAACATAAGCGTAGAGACAAGCAACCAGACAAATACCGAGGCATTCAAGTCTTCCAACAGACTAACAAAACTGATGGAATCGGAGACAGATAAGATGCGTTGCAGTCAGACGTGCAACTGCAGCAGACAGACAAGCACCAGAGGTAGATGCATCACACAGGCAACTAATCGTGAAAACTAAAATTCGACAGACAGGTAAAGAATTTCACGCCAACATAGACAGACAGACAATAGACAGACAGACAAGTAGGATGACAAGATGCACATATAAGCAGGCAGGCATGCAGACAAAGAGATAAGCAGACAAGTAGCAAGACAGAAGGACATGCAAACAGACAGGCAGACAAAGAGTCAGACAAACGGACAAACTCACCTTGACACGCATTTCTCGTAGCGGCTGCGGCATCAACAAACCCTTAATCTGCGTCACAATCGGCCCCTCGAATCCCGCCACCACGATAGTATCCCCCTCGTGTAGCGTACCATTCGTCAGGATCACGTCGATGGTCGTGCCCAGGCCCGTCAGCTCTTTCACTTCCAGCACCGTACACGAGAGGTCCTTGGTGAAGGTCAGCCGTTTCGTCAACATCCGCTGGGACACATCCACCAAATAGGCCATCAAATTTCCCATTCCGTCGCCGCTGACCGCCGACGTCGGCACCATCGAAATGAAGGACTCATCGCCGAACGTCTCGTCAGGGTTCTCCCGAAACAGCGCAGCGTTGGTGCCTTGCTCGGCGAATTCCACGATAATCTTCTGGCTCCGGTCGCGGAATTCCTGTGCAAGACACCAGTTATATGCAATACATTGGCGCATATTCACATCAAACAAGCTTAAAATCTATTCATCTCAATAGTTGATTGTTAAATTAATTTTCAAAATACATTCCCCAAACAATAATGTAAAAATTATTAAAAAAATCACTTATTCCTGCCAAGGAAAATATCTTCCGAGCTCTTGCACACTTCGAACAAAATCTTAACACCGCAGGACTCAATAAAAATGAACATTATTCAGATGATACACACATGACCACAATACTGGATGTTTGGCTCAAAATCGGGCCACCCAGCCATCTGACCACGTGTGTAGTACGTATATATTCATAAGTATATTTAGTGCGAAAGAAAACATCCTATTTCCGATAATTTAATTTAAATACAAGATATGAATTAAAAATGTATCATCATTTTTCCTTGTGTTCTGAACTAAAGTAAAATTTACGGAATCTAACGCGAATGGCTGATTTACTGAAAATCTAAAATAAAAGAATTTAAACACTGCTACTTCTGATTACCTGCTTGGTGTTGGCGGTCTGTGATGCAATGGCGTCCATCACATCGGCCTTCGGCATGGCTTTCCAACCGAATAAGCGATCAATTTTATTGAGGGCCACCACGAAGGGTGTGCGCCGTTTCTTCAGCATATTGAGCGACTCGATGGTCTGGGGCTCTAGGCCGTGCATAATGTCCACGACGAGGATGGCAATATCACAGAGGGAGGAGCCGCGGGAGCGGAGATTGGAGAAAGACTCGTGGCCGGGCGTGTCGATGATGAGGAGACCGGGCAAGCGTAGCTTCATGTCGAGGAAGCCCATCGCCATGGAGCACTGCGTGCGGATCGCGTCCGCGGGGATCATGGTGGCACCAATTTGTTGTGTGATACCACCGGCTTCCATATCCTGTGGATGGGAAAATCAATTTCAAAATAGGCAGACTCCTGCAATATCTGTCTGCCTGGCTATCTAGCTATCTGTCTGTCTGTCTGTCTGTCTGTCTGTCTGTCTGTTTATACGTCTGCCTGTCGGCCTGTGTCTCTAAGCATGATTGTCTGTTTAAATCTACTTTGGAGTTCTGTGCACTGTTTTATGCCTGTTTTCGTTTACCTGAACATTGGTCCGGCGAATCTTATCCAAAATCTTTGTCTTTCCCGTGTCGACATGCCCAAGCACACAAACTACAGGGGAACGCAATGTGTCCAGCTTCTGCACGTTTGCCGCCTCTTTCGCCTCGGACGGCAGTTCAATCACCGGTCCAGCGGCAGCAGCCTTGGAAACTGGTTTTGGCGTGACCAGTTGGCTTCCATCTGCTTCCACCTCCCCGTCGGAAACCTGATCCCAATCGTCGGGGATGCTTTCCTCCGACACTTCCGATTTCGCCCCATCGTCTTCGGCAGCGGCCGTCTCATCCACTGACTTCTCAGTGCCGTCCGGTGTCGTCGCTGGCTGAGCCTTCTTCGGGCCGAAATTCTTTCCAGACCGCGTCGCTTTTTCTCCCGCACCTGGCAGTGGAATACCGCGAGCCTTCAAATCTTCAAGCATGGCCAGACCGCGCGCCTTATCCTGCTTCTGCTTCGTGGTCAGCAGCTTGCCCTCATCCTTCAGACGCTGCTTGCGCTCCTTTTCCTTCTCCTTTTTCTTCTCTTTCTTCTCCTTCTCCTTCTGCAGCTCATCCAGACGCCGCTGGTCGGCTTCCTCCAGCAGCCGAATCCGCTCATCCTCCGCGCGTTCCAACCGCTCCCGCTCCTCCGCTTCTTTACGCAGTGTCTCGCGGATCTTATCCTTTGCCAGCTCCGCAGCAGTTTTTTTCTTGGCCGGGGCGTCCTTCTTTTCCGTCGTGCCAGCAGCAGCGTTGTCGGATTCTTTGGCGGAAGACACAGCCGCTTTCACCGGAGCGCCGGTATCTTCTGTCTTCTTGACAGCCACTTTCGGGGCCTGAAAGTGAAGCAAATTTTTATTTGAATTCCCATTCGCGATGTACAAGGACAAAAGGGATTCCTACAGCTTTTCCAGCTTTGGCGGCCGGCTTCGACTTGGAAGTCCTGTCATCGTCCTCTTCCACGTCCGACTTGTCCGCTGCAGCTTCGACTTTGGAGGCCACATTCTTTCCCTATATAAAGAAAACGTTCCGCTAATAAAAAGCGTCACTGTCAGAAAACAAAGTATTGTCGATGATCAACTAGGGGAAAATTTTACGAAAATACATCAATCAATCAATTGATCGATCCACCGCCCAATCAACAAAGCAAGACAAACTTTCGTCCCAAAACTTCAGTCTTTTGGAGCACAGTTATAATTCGATGACTTAGCTTTTTACCTTCGTTTTCGGTTCCGCTTTGATTTCGGCCGGCTTCTTTTCCGGCGGAGCACCAGCCGCAACTTCAGCGAGCTCCCGTTCGATGTCGTCCAGGTCGAAGTTTTTATCCTTCCGTCCTTTCTTCCCCTATTACCAAGATCAAATTCAGTAACGCTCTTCCTAAAATGCCAGAAACAAAAGTAAACCTTACCTTTACTTCGGCTTTCTTCGGAGCTTCAACAACAACAGGAGCCTCGACTTCCTCAACCTTCTTCTCCTCCTCGTCTGAATCTTCCAGCCCAACATTCTTGCCCTTGCGTCCTTTCTTTCCCTAAACATAGCAAAAAAGATCATCAAACTACCGAATCATCTTTCTAAGCAAATAACCTTCTTACCTTGATATCGGCGGGTTTTTTGGGCACGAGAGAAACTTCCACGGGCTCATTTGCGTCTTCCTCATTTTCATCCACGTCCGAATCGACCTGCGCTATGTTCTTGCTTTTACCGGGTTTTTGAGTCTGAAATGAACAGCATAATCCAGAATAGCCGTCAGGGCAAAGCTTTGAACACGTACTTTGGATTCCGGAGCCTTTTTCGAGGGTGCTGTCATGGGGATTTCCACAACATCCTTCACTTCGTCTTCATCATCCGAGTCGTCCTGCGCCGCTGTCTTCCCCTTACGCGTTTTTTTATTCTAAAACACATCCAGCAATCAGAAAAAGACACCAAACTCGCGCTTCGGATTCTTACTTTCAATTCCGGGGCCTTTTTCTGCGGCGCTGCCACAGAGACCTCCTCAGTGTCCTTCCCTTCCTCATCTTCGCCTGAGTCGTCGTGCTTCGCGGCCTTTCCTTTTCGATTATTCTTAGACTGAAATAAGTCAGGGAATCAGAAAATGTCGTCAAAAACGGGCTTCGGATTCACACCTTTGATTCTGGAGCCTTTTTCGAGGACACATCCACTGCGGGCTCCTCGACTTTGTTCAATTCAGCCTCCATATCAAAGTCTTCCAATTCCGCCAGCTTGTTGGCTTTCCGATCTTTTTTACCCTAAAATGACATTCAAAAACCCCATGGGAATTGATCTGGCTGTTACATGGCCATCCGGTCCGGAAGAGTCCATAAAATCTCGATAACGTCGCGGGAAGAAAAAAAATTCCCCTCACTTTCTTCTGGTCGGTCGCCATTGAAGCGGTAGATTGCCGGGAGCGTTGAAAAAAATGACGCTGGTCAGGATAATCCGCATGAGCAAAATGAAGAACACCGTTTGTTTTTAGGTCAGATTGTTGTGCTTTTTTCCGCAAGAGAGAGATTTTCATTCAACGGGGTCGCGAAGTTCGTGGTTTCATCGACCACACACAAACGTTTCGCTTCAGCAACAGCTGTGGCTGATCATTGTGATCAATGTTATAATGAGGTGGGGGCGTAGCCCACCCCGTCCCTTCCCCCACTATCTCTCCCGTGCCAGTTCGCACGATTTTAATTTTTTTTCCTTTACAATCGTCGTCCCAACTCAATTAATGATGCCCCGAAGCACAGGTCCTTTTTGAAAAAAAAATTCTAACTAACTTTTTTAGGTTGTGCCCACACACCCACCAGTCGAGCGCCAGACCTCAACGCGACGCTGACGATGACGTTTATTTCCAACTACAGATGTGTTTGATTGGCGGAAGCGTTCGATAAGAGGTGTGGCTACAGACATCGATGGTTGATTAGGAAAGCGCCCAATGATATCCACTTGGATTATACACCGAACCCGTAGTGTT